>JAVYIG010005093.1:0-144802 GCA_035222895.1 Strongylocentrotus droebachiensis | reverse complement strand
CCGGCTACCCTTAAACTTCACCTGGGAGGAGAGCGCCAAAAAATGTTAAAGTAAACACAAATACGAGACCACCTTCATTAACTCTTATACTGCCACAGGGCTTATCCCCATGGTGCCAAGCCACAAATCCCCCAGTGCCAAATTTATAACGAGATAATTGGATTAACGCGATGGTACTATTAATAGCGCGTGCAAAACACTAGCAGTCCAATGGACATGAACAATAACTGGTATTACGAATGCGTGCAAACATAAAAGAAGCAGAGGAGCAGTAGCTTGCTAGCGTGTACAAAGCTCTATAACAATAGCGTGCATGCAGCCTTTAAACGATCATATAGTAATACCGGATTTTGATATAGCACTTTAATATCAACTGACCAATTTGAAAGCGCTTACAGTTTGATTGCTAGGTTCATTTACTATTTACAGTGCATTTTCTCACTTTCCTGGGAAGCATTTGAACTAGTTTCCTTTTTACGGGCGCGCACATGCTAATGAAGCCACTACTGACGTTCGCATCTTACCGGGTACCCATTTACCACCTGGGTAAAAAGGAGCAATATAGATAAATTGCCTTGATCAAGGACATCAGGCAGACAACTGACCGAGAATTAATAACCTACTAATGATTCAAAATCGGTCTTTTTTATGTTGGTCTGGAGTCGGTTTAGCGGTTTGACTGAGGTATTAGCTGTACAACACTCGAGTTGAGGTTAGGGTTAGACCGAGGTCTAAGTTGCTCCTTTGTTAAACATGACCTTAACGGTGTCGTCTCATAAAGCACTGAGGTACTTCAAGCATAAGAATCATGGAGCTAAACTTAGACCCAGCTTAATATTTTAACTTAATTAGTAGATTACGAGCCCTGACGGGGTCATTATTGCTCTAAAAAAGGACAAGAGTCGTAATATTGATGCAGCTATGATTGCATAAAAATCTCTTCCAAGACTCAAAAAAAAATAGAGGCTTTAAGCTTTAAGATGTGAGTTTAAACTCACACCTCCCTGCTTTAAGCGTACACTTATGATGACAGAAACATGTTGGTGATAAATTTTGGTATGAGGTTTATACTCTTGTGTTCTTATTAAGCTAATATTGGTCAATGGTTTGGTATAAAGGCAAGTATATTCGTGGAACGATCGCAATTACTTTCGAGAAAAAAAAATCGATCCGGGAGCAATTTCAATACCCTACCGTATACCCCTAAGAAATCATGTTCGGATTACGTAATAGGACTTTGTAAATATCAGGTAAAGACCAGTTTTGGAAACGCCTCCTTTAAAAAAATGAAATGGAAGCTGTTATTACCAATCACGTGAAAGAATATGTTTTTACTAATACGTGATGATACACATTTTGCCGAGAAACCGCCTACTAATTGACATATTTGGTAAACTATTATATCTGTTTGGACCTAATAGATATCGCGCACTTGTCGCGTAGTCCCATATACATCTTTCTGTGTACAGTTATTGTAACTTTACAGACTGGGCCAAATTTCTTATCATTTTGATGATTCAAGAACCTTGCAGTACACACCAATACTTATATGCTAGATGATCAACCTTTTCTGATCGATTCCATAACGTTTCTTTCACAATGCAATCGCATGACCAGGTCTGTATACCACGTACAAGGGTATTGAAATGACCTTAGGCTGATTTCTCGAAAGTTTTTGCGATCGTGTAGTGTGTAAGATATATAGTTGTGTTCGTACTACTTTCATGTGTTTGCTGATTACTGTTTGGTGAACAAACTCGCAAGGGCTTCTCGTGTCTAGCCCAAATATGGACTTTCAGTTTGTAAATTAGCGAGCGAGCGAATTGTGTTACGAAAAAGATTTATATCATTTTATATTGAGGGCGACATTTTATATAGTTTTAATATATTGTTGTTATTAAAGTATGAGAATATACCGGTGTGGATATAATATATAGATGAAAAATATTGGTAGTTTCTAAATTATCGGGGGCTTAAATTTATATTTTGTACCAACTACATGCATACTGAAAGTTGCACGACGTGAAATGTAACTCACTCTTTTACATTCAACTGTGATTATGTACGAGCTCTGATCAATTTCTAAATCGGTACTTTCACATTTTTCTAATTTAAATACACGTATTACGAGCTTTTAATGAAATGAATGTACAAACGTGACGAGGTGACCAAAGTTCGTGGAGATTTTCCTTTTCCCGCGCATTAAGAAACATCTAGATCAACATACTTTATGTTATATACGTAATTTATCATATAATCGGATTCTAAAGCAGTTCAAAGCTGTGTTAATAACTTACAATTAATACGAACACGAGAACATTTAAAGGCTTACCACGACTGACTTCAGTCAAAATGTTTGACCTGAATTCGCGCATGATATTTCCGGGTCTTTGTAAAGATTCCAAAAAGATTCCAAAAAGTGTCATAATTCAAACAAAAGCAGAACTATATATTGCAACTTTAAACTAGATAATAATTTCTCTATATTGTTGCAATTTCCCCCCAAAAAAGAACATTGTTATTTTTTGCAAACAGGAAAAATATGATTTTTTTTTTATTCACGTGTTAATAACAGTGTAGTCATTACCTGTAATTAGATTGTTTTAAAAGTTTATAATTTGTCTCCTTTTGATATGTCATCTATATCTTTGCACAGTATCATTTATTCCTTTAAAGTTTGGTATATTTCAGTAACAATCCTGCAAAATACATTAATTCAAAATCATGCAGAATAAACTCATCATCATTAAATCAACAAAGTCTTTTTTGTTTTGTTTTGTTTTATTGTTGTTTTCTGTTTGAGATGTTGTTGTTTGTTCTGTTAGTGTCAATTCTCTCTGTTCTCTCTAATCTTAGAAACCTGTTCTAAGTTTAGTTTGTTTTCTTTTTCTTTAGTTCAAAGGCAAGTGATTTTTATTTATGCAAGTGTTATTTTCAAAGTACCATATAATTCTTAAACATAAGAGACACATTTGTATGTTGACAATTTATGTATTACTATGTTCAGTCTATTCACAAAAAGAATGTTTTTGTTGAGTGTCAAATTTGTATATGTTCAAAATACGTTAATGTAAATGGCCCGGTCACACAGAGGGGACGCATGGGGGACGCACGGCCAGCGCATTGGAAATTTGCGATTTTGGCCAGTGCGTTGTCGTTCGCTAGGTGTAGGTCATCATTCGTTACTCGTTCGTCGAGCGCGCTGGACCGACGCTGGACCAACGCTGACAGATGTATAGACTTGAAACCTGTGATGTTTAATATGTTACATAATAAAACAGCACCCCGTAGTCTGCCTCTCCATTTAAAAACATTTTAGAAGACACAAGACCGTTCCTGAAAACTAGATGACAACAAACAGAAATCTACTGTATAAACATCACACATATGCAAAGCTAAAATGTACAAAAAATTAACAAATACACGGGTAGAAAAATACATTGTGTAAAATACCGCTTGGAGCATATTATTTCACTAGACGGGTAAAAAATATTGGATAACGTACAAACATCCTCCTTCACACCGTGAAAGTACATGTACATGTATCATGTGATAGCAATCATGTTCATTAAGTCTATCAATGTCATATTTTAAGTAAATCTTCCTTACTATGGATGATGTGCTTCATTGTGTGTGTGTGGGGGGGGGGGGTGGGTGCTCGATTGTTGGTCAAAGGAAAAACCGAATCGGCTAAATTCGATGTGGGCACTTTTATTTTAGGGGGGGGGGGTGTACATTTCTTTTTTCTTGGTTGCAAACTTGCTGATAATTATGACCGTCGTCCACGTTCACAATAGTGGTAGCGACGTCCCTATCTTCAACAATGTTGACTATTATGTTTCACGTCTTTTCTCTGCTGCGTTTCTCCGCCCTAAAAAAGGGAAGAAGCTAAAAGGAAAAGAAGGTGTACCCTCAATTAAATTTTGTTTCAAGGTAATAACAATTGAAGAATTGTTACCACTTGCGCGCTTTTTAACAAAAAGTGATCAGATTATCTATTTCTCTGGGGAGAGGGTGTGTGAGCAAACTGATTCATCCACTCGCTCCCACTCAAAAATTATTCAGGCGACTTATGCCCTCAAGTCATAAATGACAGTAATGAGGATTAATGCCCCACAAAAGGGCACTAATATAGCACATCGACACGGTTTTGATCATTGGGCCTCACAGTTACGAGGCCATTGTTTTGTCACTGAACCATGACTGTACGCAGCGGGGGCTAGGGTAGGGGGCAGTTTCCATAAATAAAAAATAACGCAGAAAATTCAATAAATTTCCAATAATTTATTGCATTTTACCCCGGTCCCCAACATAAAAAAATCCTCTGGACGGCCATGCAGTATGGCTCAAGGCATGGGCACACAAAGGATTTTGTTATGTTGGGGACCGGGCTAACATACAATAAATTATTGAAAATTTATTGCATTTTCTGTTTTTTTTTTATTTATGGAAACTGCCCCCTACCCTAGCCCCCGCTGCGTACAGTCATGGTTCAGTGACAAAGCAATGGCCTCGTAACTGTGAGGCCCAAGGACCAAAACCGTGTCGATGTGCTATATTAGTGCCCTTTTGTGGGGCATTAATCCTCATTACTGTCATTTATGACTTGAGGGCAAAGGTCCCCTAGTTGATAAGCATAGTAGCATACACATGCTTTAGCAGTCACGCAAAACACACATTGGCAAATTATTATTCAATACAATCTGAGAATGTATACTATTATCTAGATCTATTATTTTTAAATTATTTTTAAAATAATTCCATAAATTGGGATAAAAAAAAATATTCCACCTTTATGAGCGACAGTGTACTTGATCGTAGCATCTTAAAAGGAAAATTGGTTGACAATTTCCTGAAATATCAAGTTTTGATTTGTTTTGAACTGGGTAACAATTAAAAATTGACTTGTCTTTGCTTTGCCATGTTAAATGAATTAGTAAATGTTTTAAAGTCCTTAAATTATCATTCAACCACAAAAAAGAATTGTTTTATTTAATATGAATATTCATAAAATTATGTAAATATTTCTATTACGCACTGCATCGGTCCTTACTTTAAAAAGATAAGAATAATCAACATAAATTGTTTGAGTAATACGTATAATTTCTGATTTTGAGTTAAAATTACTAAATTAATACAAGCTGAAATTACTTAAAGTTCTTATGTATTTGATTTTACTTAAATATTCCACGTATGTTCTACTAAATTGAAAGTTTGAGTTAGCAAGACTTTAATTTAGTGCGTAAGTGGCAAACCTAATGTTTTCAAGTAAATTCTACATGGAAAAAATACGTAAAAATTACCAATGAACAAATTCTTTTTTTACAGTGTATGAAAGATGTTAGATGTCAAGGGGTTGCGCTGTTCTATCCGAAAATCGTTGAACTGCTTTTTAACGGTATAGAGGACAAGACAGTATTCAGACCTCAAATGAAAATATTTGGAACTACCGCTTCCTGTCTCAATTCGGATATTGACTACAATCATATCATTCCATTATTGTCATTGTTAGTAATATCTTCTTGTTTTTGAAATAAAACTATATTACATCATTTACCATGACTCATCTCCCATCTTCCCGACCCACCCCTTCTCGCTTTTCTCTCTTTCTCTCGCGCTGTCTCTCTGTGGCTCTCTCCCTCTCTTTCTCCCTATTTCTGTCTATCCCTGTATATTACTGCATCCCTCTCTCTCTCTCTCTCTCTCTCTTTCTCTCTGCGTCTCTGCCCGTCTGTGCTTGTGTATGTCTGTCTGACTCTTTTTCTTTTCATCCCTTCATCTCTCTGTTATCATTTTCCAATGTTTTAGTCTCTCGATTAAGACCAGATCACGGGCAAGATCCCATTGAATCCCCCATCATCCTTCGTTCAGCATACAGCATTTCGTAATTCCCCCGGCTCTAGCTCTTTCACCGGCCTCTCACCATGTCACTCCATCACTCTCTCTCACTCTTTCTTTCCTCCTTACTTCTCTGTCTGCCATGTCTGTCTTCACCCCTATATCGTCCTGTCCCAATTTTCCCACTAATAATTATTCCTCTTTCTAGTTCAAAATCAGATTAAAAAATCTTTTGGGATCTCTCCTCTGGGCTCTCCTCGTCCTTCTTCGGTCGGCATTAGCAAGATGTAAGGCCCACTGCTCCATCACTCTCTCCCCCTTCTCCACTATGTTCCTTCTTTCATTCATTTATTTATTCATTCATTCATTAATCATTTATTTTTATACACATCATTTCCCTTGTTTTTTCAACTGTCTTTCTTTGTTTTCCTCTCTGCTCCTCTTTATCCCTTCATCCCATTGTCCGCATAACAGCTAATAACTTTCTCTCTCCCCCTCTCTCTCTTTTCTCTCTCCTTCTATCTTTTTCTCTTTTCCTATCTATTTTTGTTTCTCTCTCTCTCTCTCTCTCTACCCCTCTCTCTCTTATAAAGTACGATCAGGGGCAAGTATCTCTCCTCGTCCTTCTCCGTCGGCATATAACACAACGCGATGGCCCGGTACGATATCGGCCGATATGGATCTATCAAGGGACTGGCGAGCGGGAGAATTGAAAAGCAGAAAACCGTCTAAAAGTTCAAATCACGACTGCAAGAATGATTGCTTCTCGATTGTCACGTCTATTTTCCTCTGAATTCAAATCAAATTTCAAGACATGGGTCCCGTGTCCTGCACCGTGTCCCAGAATATAAAAAAGACACAAGTGAGGTGAGAAAAATTAATCAATTTTTTTTCAAAGGGAATCTCACTTTCGAACACACCTAGAAATGTCTAGACGTGCCTCACTTTTGTCTTCTTCAAGAGACGCATAATCAGCGACGGATGCAAATTTTGATCAACTATAGGGCAAAAAGGTGTCTCTGTACTATTTTTTTTAACGAATGATGGGATAGAGTGCAAGAAAGTTAGTTTTAAATTTCTCCTATTATTTATTTTCACATTGCATGTATTGGAATCAGATATGAAAGTTCGATAATCATGATAATGCACAATATCAGAAAAGTCAATTCGGCATAGAGTGAATATATTGTCCCCCCCCCCACAAAAACCCAACGATACTCGTATTATCAATATGTCTGCAGTAATTGATAAAGTGGTTCAGTGTGTATTGATATCATACTCGAGTGTTTAAAGCAAAGATCGGTATCTACTTTTCTTTGTAGAGGGAACCAAAAAAGGACATTGAACTCGATGTTTGTGAGTGCATTTTCAGTGTTTTATAGCGTGATGGGGAAAATGGTGCTGCGACGAATGCCCTGCCGACAACTAATCCAGTATCTATTCGTCCGAATATCGGGTTAAAAGTTAGCATGCAGCTGGGTTATAGGGTTAGGGTTAGGTATACCGTGTAGTCTTTGGTCCAGAGTTAAAAGTAAGAATTCGGTTAACACGGTTAAGGCTGTTCGGATATCACGTGGTAAACTGCCACTAAAAAACCCGCCGGATTTTTCAACAACTTTTTTTAAATAAATGGCAATTCCGGGCAACAAAAGTCCAGCGCGTATTCACTGAACTCAATATTATAAAATACAGAAATGTGAAGCATATTTACACTTTATATTATAAACAAAACCAGCGGTTTCGCGGCGTCATATCCGAACTAGCCAGTAGTGTAGGATATTGAACGCGGAGATTATTGTCACCCGAGCATATTGTTTCTTAAGACCAGAGACACTTATACAAAAATTTGTCCCGAAGACGATATGAGCATATTGATCCGGAGACCGAAAACGAAAAGCTCTTAACAGACTTCAAGAGCTCTTAGTGGAGCCCACAAGCCACAAGGACTCTTGTCCTTTCGGAAGAACACTTGGTGAAGTTGATCTGCTTGCGAACGGTCAGATAATGTCTGTATGATCAGATGGGCAAAAATTGTATCGTTTTTTTGCATTTTGATATGGAATTATTTAAAGGGAATGGTATATCATGATGAAACTCAAGATCTTCTAATATGCATATCATGTAACGTTGCCACCTCTTAAAGGAATGATATTGTACTGACACTACTTTAGTTTTATGTTTTTGCCATCTACTGCTCACAATGTCCCGAGTGCATGACGCGCGCGTGATCCTGCAGGAAGCGGAAGTCGCTCTATGTACGCCTCAACCGAAATATGGCGCTAATGAAAATACATTAACAGCAGCGATATTGGTAAAATACCCTTGCCTTTAAGTTGAAGAAAAAAAAGTTAAGCATTTTATTCTTTGATGACAAAGATAAGGGCACAACATCTTTGGGCGTATGCTGGCTCCACACCCCCAAATTATTCTCCCATCACAAAATTATTATAATATATTTTGCGCTCACCCTATGTTTTCGATTTTAAAATATTCTACTTTCATTTTAGCGTGCCTAAAGTACAACTACTTTTATGGTATTCGAAAGAATAGTGCAGACACTCCTGCGTACAGGTTTATAATCCCTCGACAGGAACATATTCTATCGACAGACGGAGAGAAAGTGAGAAAGGGAGAGAGAGGAAAGGGGAGGGCAGGCGCGGATCTACGGGGGGGGGTTTAGGGGGTTTAAACCCCCCCTTGGGCGGCCAAAAAAAAAAAAAAAAAAAAAGGAAAAAAAGAGAAAAAAAAAAGAAAAAAAGAAATAAAAAAAAAAGGAAGCACGCTGGAGAGAAACCCTTTCAAGTGCAAATATTGTGAGAAGATATTCAACTCATCTGGTAACTTAACCAAACACATGATAACTCTGGATATAACTGTGTATTTAACTGTTACTTGATTTAAAAAGACGTTATCATGCACTGCTTTTTATGGTCTCCATTGTGTTAATAGATGCCAGGAAAACATCACTTACGGGGTTCAAATAAACACCCCAAAAAAATCGGCTCGCCGCTTCGCGGCTCGTGGACGATGCTCCGCATCGTCATTATTTTGGTCAAACCCCCCCTTAGCAAAAAGCTAGATCCGCCCCTGGAGGGGGAGGGGGGGGGGGGAGTCCATGAAATTGAAATAGAAAGAAAGAGAGAGGAATTAAAAGAAAGATGGCTGTCGGATGAAGGAACGCAAAGAGTCATACGTAAAAAAAAAGGTAATCATTTGCAAAATATGAAAAACTATATCAAAGGGAGTGCAGAAAACAAAAGATAATTGTAATGGTTGACTTCAAATTATATAAAGTTTGTATAGCAAAATGTCATTAATGATATTGATACCGGAAAGGGGGTATGAATTACTCGAAGACTTTTTAATGTCGCCACCTCAGTATGTTTGTGTATCCTTTTGAAAGGTACACTGTAAAAAAATAATAGTCGAAATAACTCAATAAAATTGAGGAAAAGAATTGCCTTATTTGTATTAAGTAAATATTACCTACGGCATCTTAAGTAGAATTTACTTATTTTGCTGAATAAATTTTTACTCAGTTAAATCGAGTTACATTAACGTAAATAATTTAGGTATTGTAATCATTTTAGATAATTAAAAAAAAGCTATGATAGGATTACATATTGCACGATTTGGAACCCATCTAATCTAACAAGTAACATCCACTAATCATTCACTACTTCTATTTAAGATTTAACCGTATGTATATATCTACCACCATCAAAAACTATTACATACGCTTCAATTCGACACATATTGAAAGGCTCCAAATTGTATATATACTTGATCGTAGCATCTTAAAAGGAAAATTGGTTGACAATTTCCTGAAATATCAAGTTTTGATTTGTTTTGAACTGGGTAACAATTAAAAATTGTCTGGTCTTTGCTTAGCCATGTTAAATTAATAAATGTTTAAGAGTCCTTAAATTTTCATTCAACCACAAAAAAGAATTGTTTTATTTAAAAAAGAGTTTAATTTGGTCTTAATGAATATTCATAAATTATGTAAATATTTCTATTACGCACTGCATCGGTCCTTGCTTTAAAAAGATAAGAATGATCAACATAAATTGTTTGAGTAATACGTATAATTTCTGATTTTGAGTTAAAATTACTAAATTAATACAAGCTGAAATTACTTAAAGTTCTTATGTATTTAATTTTACTTAAATATCCCACGTATGTTCTACTAAATTGAAAGTTTGAGTTAGCGAGACTTAAATTTAGTGCGTAAGTGGCAAAACTAATGTTTCCAAGTAAATTCTACATGGAAAAAATACGTAAAAATTACCAATGAACAAATTATTTTTCACAGTGTATCAACAACACCAGCTAGGTTTTTCTTTCTTTCCAGTGATTATTTGTAACAAAAAATATTTAGCGACGATAGAGAGAAAGGAGGCAGAGAAACTCAGAAAGGAGTCGCATAATATAGGGTCCATTGATTTGATGTTTAAAACAAAAAATGCATTTTCGCCGTGCGTGTAAACGATATTGTTATGGTCATATTGTTCTTCAGCCCGTATTTACAGAAAGTTTGCTGTGTCAAAACTTCGCCAGGATGTTTGTGTAGCCGCAATTTTTTCTTTCTCGCCCATACCTGCCTTTTTTCTCCATCTGTCGGAAATTAAAGGATACCATGCAGGGATTGTACAACACATGTAAGCGCAGCAAGTGCTCCTCGATAATTTCCTACTCTCCTAATTTCTATGACCAACATTTTGAATACTTAAGTCTTTAAGATTTATTTAACTGAATGTACAATTAAAACATTTTAACGAAAGCGACTTTTGCAAATATATCTTAGATGTCATGAGTGTGCACTCAGCCAAAAAGTAAATCTTATTGGACTTGAAATAAGATGATAAGAATTGCTTTCAAATATTTAAAAAGAGAATGATATATAGTTTTCTTGATGCATTTACATTGTTATCACCTGTCATAATTATTTGAACTACGTGTCAGAAAATAAATTGCTTTGCATACAACTTACAAAGTCGACATCCTTTTTTGTATAAATAGGAGCAAAATAATGACAAAGATTAATTACTATAATTTTTTGTTAAATTCATAATGTAACCTAAAAAATGTATTCAAA
Organism: Strongylocentrotus droebachiensis; assembly: GCA_035222895.1. Classification (NCBI taxonomy): domain Eukaryota; kingdom Metazoa; phylum Echinodermata; class Echinoidea; order Camarodonta; family Strongylocentrotidae; genus Strongylocentrotus; species Strongylocentrotus droebachiensis. The sequence continues at coordinate 133,866 of JAVYIG010005093.1, read as the reverse complement.
GCCCCACTGCACTACTTAAAGCTACTTGCGCCCTCTATACAGCCAACAAAGCCTAAGCGATACCCGTTGATCCCCCATGATGCCCTTTTCTCATGTTAATTGAGAGCTGATTCGATGAGATAACCACCTGCCAGTGACCTCGCAGGGAGGTCTAATCCCTCCATGCCAAACTAGTGCAGAGGGGCATTAAAGGATAGCACCACTTTACACAATAATACTATTATTTTAAACATGAACATAATACTAGCTTTATAGAATAGTAATGTGGGGGAGGGGGGGGGGGGGCTCAAAGACCAAATAAGAGGAAAGCAGCGATATATTGGACAGGTGTAAATGCTTGTGGGTGTTTTTAGTACACATAACGAGTATTGGTTGGTTTTATTTCCCGTTGATGCCTATCAACTCGGAAATTCTGCACAGCTGCTTGAAGGGGGATTTCCACTAAAATATCTTTGTTGCTCTGGGGGGCGTTTCACAAAACTTGTCATCAGTGACACATGACAGTTTTTGTTATAATCTACTGAAATCCTTGGTCTAATTGGTTATCAACAGATTTGTCACTGATTTTTGTCATTTGTCATTGAAAAAAGGTTTTGTGAAACGGGTCCCTGGTCGAGTTGTAAATTCACGATATATTTCATGTGAGCTCCTTCTGTTCTTTTCCTTTTTTAAGTAAGTTGACGCAAACGGAAAACCGTTTTTGAGGTAGGCCTACCAATTTTGTGCATAAAACAGTTTTAATGTACACAGTGAATGGTAGTGCACGGATAAAAAAAAAAAGCCGGACAGTGGCCACAGCGCGAACTTCACAAGCCCAGAGGCAGCACGTGACCACATCATAGAAACGTCACGTGACAAAGGCACATCTCCGGAAGATATGAACATATTCAGCCATGTACTTCTTTATAGAACAGTCAGTACAGAAATTACGATACAAGGAAAGCAAACTAAGGCTCATTTTTGCGTCTATACATTTTCTTCTCTTCGTGCTTCTCGTGTTCTTTCTTCTTCTTTATCCCATTGTTTAAAGGGAAGTTCACCCTGATATTAAGGTGAGGTTGGTAAAACAGTTAAAAGTTTGAGCGAATTCCGATTGAAAATAAGAAAGTTATGTAATTTTGAAGTTTAACTGAAAGCTGATTTGATGAGATAACCACCTGTCCATTGACCTTGCAGGGTGGTCTAATCCCTTCTGTAAACGAGTACATATGGGCTTTAAAACAACAAATAAAAGGATTTTCCTCAATCTTTCACTGACCTGTTACTCTCATTTTTTGCTTCCAGGGTTGACTACCCCCTTGGGCGGTCATTACACTACATTGTGGGGCGAATTGTGTAAGGCATTTTCTATACGCCAGGAAAAGGCACTCATCGAAAGGATTGGATTGGGTTATTTTCATTTTGTTTCTTTCACTTAGGCTCCTAACTATTTTTTTCTTTCCCCTTCAGTTACCTTGATTTCTTCACTTTTCAAAGAAATCAATGCATTTAATATAATGCATTTTGCAAATTATTAATTGAACTACAAAAGAAATGTACACATTTGCTTCCCAGATGTATATTATGAATTACAAAAAAAGGAAAACTGTGGAAATGGAGGGATTCATCGAGAAGTAAGGCTTGTAGAATGTGCATCCCTCAAATAACGATAATTATGTATGTATGTAATATAAGTACATATAAATCTTTCGTTATTGTCTCCATCTGTCTCTGTCTCCAATTCTTTCTTCTCCCTTTCTCTTTCACAGACACTGCATACGCGCACACTCACGTTCTCACTTTATTACTCTCCACCCCTTTCTCTTCCTCCCTCTCTCTCACTCCCCACTTTATCATTACCCTGGTAAGTTCAGTTTCTCCCACCTCTTATCCTCTCCCTCTCTTATGCACTTCATGAAATGTTCTCTCCTCTCCCACTTTCTCGGTTCTCGTTCGCTTTAGAAACTTCGTCTCCTTCCTGCCGAATTGCCCTCATGCCACATAAAACCCGTGCCATGGCAAGTATCAAATTTACCCTAATTCTACGAAGCTGATTTATTACTTAACCTCTCCCCGAAGATTTTACAAACCCGTTTTTCGGAGAACATTAAAGCTAGTGCACGCACCGCAGGTTTCTCGTGACAAATTACAAATAACGTTATGGGGAAAAATAGCTATTTGGCTTTTGTCGCTTAATTTGTCCATGTAATTGTGTCACCAAAACCTAAATGGGCACGAAAGGTGTGATTCAATGTAATTGCTTGATACATCATCATCCCTCCCCTTTCCTTCCGGCGGTACCCCAAAACACACAAACACAGACTTCATATCCCTTTTACTCAACATCTCAAAATATCAGGCGAAACATAAACCATTGCGTAAACACGAACGAAACAGCTTTAACGGATGTTCTGAAAGGTTAAGTTCTTGTAATAGGAGCTGTTAGTTCAACCCGTCTTTTCCTAATTGATCCGAGCCCTTTGCACTAAATGTTTAACACTTTCAGACGAAGCGCTCCCTATTTCTGATGGCGGTTCATAAACAAAAGGCTTTCCCTACAATGTTACCTGAGCCGGGTTGCCCTGGAAAGCTGTGATAGCTTTGGCGCCTCAGTTGAGACGGAAAGCGGCGGATCCATGGTTTCGTAATAGACTGAATATAAAGGGGGTGCATACATCCGGGGCGTCAATTTTTATGTCGTTTTCATGGGCTTGCTTCAAATCTTTCGACCCAACTACGACTAGATATTGACAGAATTAACAACAGAATTGATTAAATAGATGGAAGTGCCTATAAAGCGTTTCAAAAAATGAATGGTCTTCTAAAAATTGGCATCGATAATTTGGTGTGCTTTGAGCTTTCTACCCTGAGGATGGGCCCTTTATATCACTTGTAAATTGCACTGACAAGACCAGCCGTGTTTGTCTATAATGATTTTTTTCGCAGCTGATTTGTGACTTTCCTCTGACTGAAAGAGTGATACATGTAGCACAAGAGGCGTCATTATGGACTTTTAGATTTGCACGTCGACATAGTGGACGGCTACGTGTATTTATCCTTTTAAGGCCCTGTCAGTGGCTTAAAAAGACGTCACATGTGACTGCCAGTGCCTTAAAAGGAGCTCACATGTAGCGGTCCACGCAAATCTACAACTGTAAAAGTCCCTAATGATTGACGGAGGACTACGTCAGAGACTGGCGCGGCTAATGAGGGGCCTGCACATGGGAGTGATTCTGTACGAAAAGTGAATTCAAAATAAACAGTGCACACATTGCTTTGAAGAAATGACGTATGCAATAGTTGCATTACAGGCATGATTAGCGCTGGTAATAACATATACATAGGTACAAATTCCCATTTTCCTTCTTGTTCGTATTTTTGTTTTTGTTTACATTTGGTACAAAATTTATGATAAACATTTGACATCTATACGTGTACTTATAAGTATGTAAATGATACCGTTTTAAATTGTACACTCGTTTTTAAAATGCAATGTATATCCATGTGCAATTCAGTATATGTAACTGCACTGCATGATTCACTAAATACCATACCATTAACGCAAACCAATGGCTCATTACGTGCATAGGTCATTTCGGTCAAAAGCAAAACTTCTCACCGCTCGGGAGCCAATCAGTAAGGAATATACACTTAGATAAACCTAAATCTACCCCTTTTACGAAGTCTTTCAAAGCTAAGTCGCGTCGTTTCTGACGGAGTACTGCGTCAGTGACTGGAGCTGTCTTTGACGCACCATGTGAAAATTGACACCCTACATGGAGTGAATGCAGTTTAAAAAAGTAAAAATATTTGACTGACGCATTCGCTCGTTGATCTCTTAGGCTTGATAAGCGTAGGTCATGACGCAAAAGGGCATACGTTTTGCGGTAGTCTTTATTAGCAAAGGCATGTTAACAGAAGGGGCGTATACATATTATACATGTACATGTACATGTAAACCATTCAGGTTTTGATGTAATCAAGTTTGAATATATTGATTGGTGTACTATTACCAGTCTCTTTTTTATGTAACAGATTATATCATGCTTTGTGTGGTTTTGAAAATTAAAATATGAAATTAACTGAACTGAAATGAACTGATGTATGAGGTTGGCAAAGAAAGGGAGGGATGTATACCTCCTGCACCCCTCCCCTAGCTCCGCCACTTCACGAGGTAGCCTATAGAAGTTTGCTTTCCCCTGACAGGCAGAGTATACGTAAATTGAACCATTAACCTAATTGCTTTATGTCGAAAAGGAAGATCTCGTTCTGTTTGACTTCATGTGACATTTTGCATCTCGTCATTGTTCATGTAAAATGGGTATTCTGAGACGAAATCTTTGCACGTACCATGTCTCTGTCTATATCTTTAAAAAAAAAAAGGGGGGGGGGGGTTACGTTTGGACTTCGTTACACAAATAATTCGTGACTGCTGGAGGAATTAAGCATGGAATACCGTGAATAAGAATAAAGGACGTAGGATAGGGGGAAACATATTTGAGTTAGCAATGGTAACAACTTTGATCTACCACCTACCATACTCATTAAAAAAAACTTTTCATTATTCTTATCACCAAAAAGGTGTTAGTGTATTCCTTAGGTCCACTATCTTTATAATCAGGTGCAAGTAATCCCTTTTTCAACTTTGTACTGAAGGATATGCGGTGCTTTTGAAACTTTTTGAAAATGTATTTATTATCATTTATCATTATTTATTATTTGTTTGTTATTCATGTTGTATTCTAAGAATTTTATCTTATAAGTATCATGGATCATACTATACAATCTGGAACTTTCAGTTTGGGATTATAGTTGCTTGCGCTGAAATAAAGTTATTGTTTCGTCGCACTCCAATACTTCCATTTATTTAAAAACCCGTCCAAGTTTGTATCTCTCTTTCTTATTTTTCTTTCTTCACCCTTATCTTCTTCTTTACTCCCCCTCTATTCTTCCCTCTCTCATCTAATTGTCATTCCAACTCCAAATACTTCCATTAATTTTAATCGAAACTCTACCGCATTTTATCTCTTTTACTTTTCTCTCGTCACTCTTATTTTCTTCTTTACTCCCTCTTTCTTCTTCCCCCTCTCCTCTAATTATCAAGAAAACTCCCAATACTTCCATTTAAATCGAAACTCATCCCATTTTCATCTCTCTTACTTTTCTCTCTTCACTCTTATCTTTTTCTCTACTCCCCCTCTATTCTTTCCCCTTTCATATAATAATAATTCCAGAACCCAATACTTCCATTTAATCAAAACTCGTCTAATTTTCACCTCTCTTACTTTACTCTCTTCACACTTATCTTCTTCTTTACTCCCCCTCTATTCTTTCCCCTCTCCCCTATAATTATCATTAAAACTCCTAATACTTCCGTTTAATTTTAAATAAACTCGTTCCATTTTTATCTCTCTTTCTTCTCTTTTCTCTCACCACTTTTTTTTGTTCGTACCCCCCCCCTCTATTCTATACCCTTTCCTCTAATTATCATTCAAACTCCAAATACTTCCATTTAATAAAAACTCAACCGCCTTTTATCTCCCTTTCTTGGAGTGGCTTTACGTGATGCAGCTTACGTCTAGGAACATTTTAAACCAACTATGATGGGTGCTTTGAGATCAGCTTGAGATGGCGGCAAAGTAGAAGATCAAATTTCATGTATACCGGCAGATGAACTCAATTCTTAATGGGCAGCTGTAAGATGTATGCCCACTTTAAAAGGGTCAGGTTATTATTGCACCTCAACCTCATTATATATCTTACGGTTGCCGTCAAATTTGTAAACTATATCTCTTACCAAAAAATAGAGTATCATTATTGGCAAATGGGCTCAATAATCATTAGTTCGTGGACCATGTACGATGTATCTTCATTTAAGAAATGGGCGTCACTCGAAGGGGCGTCAAGTTATGCTCACATCTCAATCTTAAATGTATCTTACTCTTCCCAGCAAACTGATAAACTATATCGCTCTTAAAAAACAAAAAACAACAACAACACATTGTTGGAAAACAGGCTCAATTCATCATTTTCGTACAGGCTGTATGATGTACATTAGGCTCCTGTTAAGTGGCGGGTGAACCATAGTCGTCACTTGAAAAGGGTGTCGAGAAAATGTGACCCTATAGTCAAGATTTCTGTCAGCAAATACATTTTTATGTTGTCGGTAAACGGAAAGACGATTGTGTGCCCACTAAATTCGCTGTTTCAAAATTCGCTGGATGAAACTTTTAGCGTCACTGAAGAGGGATTTTTTAAAAAGTGATATGTGCAAATTTTGTTTCAGCAAATGATAATCTTTTGAAAAACGAATTCTCTCAGGGTTGCATAGCTATGTACTTTTGTCATTCCTCTGTCACATTCCCTCTGTTTGTCTGTCTGTATGTCTGTATGTCTCTTTTTCCCTCTTGAGATGATCAACAGTAAATCTGATGCTCTCCTGATTAAACAAAAACTGTTCCTTAACTACCAAAACTCCCGACGTGAAGAAAAGTTTACCCCGTCCTTGTTCCCAAGCTGTTGATCGCAATTCTGATCAGATTCTTCTTTAGAATGTCATTTTAAAAGCAGGTACCGCCCTTGAACTTCTCTGTAAAAGGATATGTCCTTGACATGAAAATAGCCCGCCTACGGTATATAAAGATAAAAATCCATCAAAATGTAAGTTCCATATACTTTCTACATTCAAGGCCGGGAGGAATACGGGAAGCAAAACTTCTTCAATTTTAATATCAACTACTCAGGTATCACACTACTCAAGTATCACAAAAGAAGAGCACTCTTTCGTGTAACTAATAAATCGTATAAATGTATATCGCTTCACCAAACACCAATGTTTGTCTTTATTTTTATTAAAAGCAAACTGTCCTGTACAAAGCCACATATCCATGTTTCAAATTTCATCGAATTCACAACCAACTTCACAACCAACTTCGGAACCTAGTGGTGTAGAAAAGAAGATGATTTATCTCACCGTGAGTTTTGTTTGCATGTCGTGTTTCCCGCGCGCCGCAGGGCACATTTCGTTTCAGCGGCTTGTGCGGTTATTGGCCAGAGACCAAGGGCAAGCCATAGGAGACGAATGGGGGAAGCGCAGGTGTTCGAAGACGTGCACGCGGTTTTAACCAGGTTATAATCGTCCATTTGTCTTTCATTGGACGTGTCCTGTACGAAGTCCTTTATTCTTTTATTAAACCTGGTTTGGAATACCTCAATTACTTCACATCGATTTTCGCCGATCCTCAATATACTTTCGACAAGATTTCTTACGTGCACAAACTATTTTACAGCATCAGCAAATATTATGTATCCATTACGACCGGCATTACAAATCTGTTGAATGTGTGTTTTTTAAAAGCAAAAGTAAGATTTCCACGAAGGAGCAGATAAAGGGTGTGGGGGGGGGGGGGGCGTGCCCCCTAGTCGATGGGTAAACAAAGGAAAGAGGACATAAAAACACCCCCAACAAAAAGGATGAAGAGCGAGAGCAAGAACAAACGAGAGATATACAAAATGCTTAGGGAAAATCTTGCAAGTCAATCTGCTGCTCACATTTCTGTTTCCCAAGTCCGCCATCACGTCCAAGCTCTAGCTTATTGATGTCGGTCTTCTGCATTTTTCAAGTTTGAAATAATGTTTCAACTTTGCGTTTTTAGCAAATTGCGATACTGGTTAATTAATTATATATTTTTTTCTTTTTTTCTTAAGCTTTCTGTACTGATAACTGATTTTTCTTATATAACTGAAGATGGCGTATATATTCAGTACTGAATGAACGCCATAAAACTACTACCAACAACTACAAACAAACACACCCACACACTTTTTTTCACGCTCTCTCTCTCTCTCTCTCTCTCATACACCTTCCACTCCATACAAAGTTTCTTTTCTTTCTTTCTAATCTCTTTCTCTGGTTAGGATTAGGGAAATAAAGACAAATCGTTCATGCGTTTAGGGAGGGACTATGATTGGCAAAAGGATTCAACTCGGTCAGCCGTACCACAATTAAATAAAAATTACGCCTGCGTAATAGAAAGGAGCTTAACGTTATAAAATAGTTTCACCGCCCGAATACCTTCCCCTATGCAGTACCACGGAAGCTTCACTTTCCCCAATATCATCGCTGTGTGTGACTTTCATGGAATATCACGTAAATTCGGAAGAGCACTGGATACTGTGAACTAGGGTAAGTGAACATTTTTGTTACACAATAAATAAGTCTTAAACCTGTATCAAAGATATGGCGCATAGGTCTATTAAAGTTAATCTATCTTCACCATATCAGAGACTACCCAACGTGACGAGGGGCAAATAAGCTATAAGCTTTACGTCTCTACATCCAAGTAAATCCAAGTATTAAGTAAGTAAGTAATCTAACTTGTAGGTCTACACCTAAAAGTTGTAAAACTTAATAAAATCATGGCTGAGAAGACTGAAGAATATACCAATTTAATAGAATGTATGACAAACTAGTACTATATAGGAGGTATATAATTATGTATGGCATGTTCTAGTAAATACATCGCCGGACTCTGACATGGTTCGTGGTTCGAGTCCCGTTTGGGGAACTAATGTCTTTTCGGAAGACATTAATCTATATTTCCCATTCTTTACCCAGGTGTAATGAATTGTTACCTCTTTGAATGATTTGATCGCCTAAGGGCAGCTGGGCTAAAACATGGATATTAATAGTTCTTTGTAGACGTGGGGATGTTTCACAAAGATCCTATGCTGAACTTATCTCTAAGTTAGACTTTAAAATTATGGAAAGCCGTTAGCATCTTTGAAATATTTTGTAAAACCTATTTTAAAAGGCATAAAATGTGGATTCAAATCATTCATATTTTATTTTATCAAGGAGATTACACGTTCTTGGTGTGGAATTTATGAAAAGTCTAAAATACTTGAATTTTTGCTTTTGAATAAATTTTATTTTAAGGCTACAAATGGCTCACCATAATGTTTAAGTCCAACTTAGAGTTAAGTTCGACTCAGGATCTTTGTGAAACGCCCCCATGGCCTTGTGCATCCCCTTGTGACGGATATGTGTGGAATATAAATTAAGCTATTATTATCATCATCATTGTTAAAGGTTGTACAAACTCGACAATGGCTACGGGGATGACAAACTCTCGTGATCAGAACGAGGATGATGACGTGTTCATAAACGACGAAAAGGACGTGCTGAGGGCGATAGGGGAGAAACTGTTTGAGGCCATCGATGAGGGCGACCTCATAAAGGTATATATAAAAACGATAATAATAATTGAACGAAGTATTGCTATACGTAAAGGGAAACTGCATGTTCATCTTAAAAAATGGAAACCCATAGTGTAGTTTAAAAGGTCGTACTCAGTTTCATTTGCCTTCATCCTTCATATATTTACATGTATGTTCACATTTATGATTCTGACTTATGTACTATTATTATATGGAAGTTATTGATTTGTAAAACGCCTATGAATGTATTTCTGTTATTTCCTTGTTGACATGAAAAAACAATAACAGTTTTAAACGTTACAATGACAATATCATGGTATGACGTGGTTCGATTTGATTAATTTGAATTGATATAGTTTATTACTAAACATATTGAATCAGCAGCTACAAGGCTGTAAACAAATATTAAAACAATTATAATTTAAGAGTACGGGGTAATGAAAAGGAAAAAGGGAAAGACGGACCTGAGAGAGTATAGATACAAGGGGAAAAAAGAAGAGAAATATAAAGAAAAAATGATTAAATATGTAGAACATTTGCACAAAAGTATGGTGATTTGATCAAAGTGGAAATTGAAGAAGGGCAATTCTATAACTACTTTGTGTTACAAGTTACCGACCAGGCCAAATACCCGTTCGTTGTTATTGAATTAAAGATAAACTTGAGTTCTGGTAATAAAAGAAAATAAATTCTATCAGAATCCAACAAAGCTTACACTGAAGGTTCAAGATTACAGGTAAATGACATCTGTCAAACTATTTTGGTAGAAAATATATAAGGGGCTGAGTAATGAGCATAAAAAGATAAGGAAATAAAGGTAAGTAGGCACGACACCATGTGCTAACACATGTCACTACATGTATGTGCAAATGAGAGTTATGCTGTTTATTGAAGATGATTTCCAGCAAGTTTTCTTTTTGTTTTAAATTTACTGGTTGAAGTATGAAGTATAATGACACAGTTGACGTCTATTCTTGTTCAGGCTCCCTACACAATGGTTTTGAGACACAATATGACTAAACACCTTGTCCCTTTTGGGACACAATATAAATAAACACCTTAACACTACACTGAACACTTCTTCTTTAACCGTGATGATTGCTGCATTTAAGTAATGTTGGAAGATGATACTTACTTGGGTATACTTGGGTGTAGAGACTGGAAGCTAAAGCTTATTTGTCCCTCTTTACTGTAGTATCCCGTCTCAAGTATGGTTCAAACTTAATTGGATTGTTTCTCCAATACCTTTCTAGGGATGACTTGAATTGGTTAATGGTGGCAGCATTGACTACTTCCTTAGGCAGAGCATTCCAATTATTTACACTCCTTATTGAGAAACTATACTGCCTAAGTCTTGTGTTGAAACGTTGTTTGACAATCTTGAAATCACGGCCTCTTGTTGTTGAGCCAGTGGCTAGTTGGAAGAATTTTGAAGGATTCACTCTGTCAAAGCCTCTCAGGATTTTGAATATCTGTATCTGATCTGCTCTTTGTCTTCTGTAAGCTAAAGTAGGAAGTTGGAAACTGGTATTTTCAAAACTTTTTTTTCCTTGATATGGCATAACTTTTTTGTAATAGCTTGTCATGCATGTGATATGTATAGTGTGTAGAATGAAAATCAGGTATTCAATACAGTACGATATAGTATTATCATTATTACGTAAACGGTAGTGTAGAATAGTTTTTTTTTATGTGAATAACGAAACACAATATTGTTTCTTACTTTCTTTCTTAGATTCTGCGAATTCTGTGAATGACTATTCTCATGATTTCTTATACTCTCATTTCGTTTAGGTCGACGTTTTATTGCGAGGAATATCAGCTATCTCGTCTAACTTGGACATTAGGGACGAAGATGGCACGAACACCTACTCTCACGCAATCAGCAAAGGATTTTCACGTAAGACATTATAATTTTGATTTAAAAAAAAAAAAAAAAAAAAATCAGTACTTAAAGGTAAAGACCAGTATTGGAAACGCCTCAATTTCAAAAAATGAAATGGAAGCTCCTATTACCAATCATGTGAAAGAATATGTTTTGACTAATATATGATGATACAAATTTTGCCGGGAAACCGCCTACTAATTGATATATTTGGTAAATTAGTTTATCTATTTGACTGTGAGAGATAAACGCACATGTGCGTAGTCCCATATACATCTTTACTTCTACTTCTACTTCTACGACGATACTCAGCAGGATCCATAAGTCAGGATGTATAGTGCTGAGGAATAAACTATCTAGTTCTTGGTCTAGATGCTGGGTGGAAGCGCTCCCTTGAAGCCCTCCAGTGAAGTAGCGTCAAGGGTGATCCTTGAAAGTGCATTCCACGCAGTTAATGTGTACAGTGAGAGATAAACGCACATGTGCGTAGTCCCATATACATCTTTCTTTGTACAGTGCTTGTCACTTTACAAAGACTGGGCCAAATTTCTTATCATTTTGATGATTCCAGAACCTTGCAGTACACACCAATACTTATATGCTAGATGATCAACATTTTCTGATCGATTCCACAACGTTTCTTTCACAATGCAAACGCATGACCATAACTGGTCTTTATCTGTAAAGATAGAATTGAATGCTGGTCGTGCGATTGCATTGTCAATCCCAATGATTGTGAAAATAACTGTTGGAAAGTGATTTAGGAAAAGGTGGATTAGGTAGCACAAATATGTCCGTGTTTACTGTGAGCTTTTGTATATGTGCCGTGATCTGCATCCATGAATGTACCCCCTATTCTTCTGACCGTCATTTATTACTGATCATCACAAACTTAAGAGAGGGTTATTATCCCGCATTCTGGATAATAATATTCACTATGTCCACTCAAGCCAGTGGCTAAAGTTGTGTTCTTGTGCTTTTGGGGGAAGTTTTTTGGAAAAGTAAGGCACTATTCACATGTAAAGGATCGAAGTGTGTGTGTGTGTGTGTGGGTACCGAAGACAACAATAAGAACTGTACCATTATAATGTGTACTGTAACGACCACTAATCGGTTCGATAACCCTAGAATTCGTTCAAAATTTGAGGCCACTTCATGAATTGTTACGTGTATTTAGGTGCTCTAACTGCAAGGAAAAATAGGTCCTCGGTTATACAGTAAAATGTTCTACTAAATGTCCTCGCTTATGGAATAACATACTGATATGTATTATAATGGCAAAAACATTGATAATATCGAAAATAATATCGCTAGTGATATTCGTTTGTGTTGCAATGTATTGTCAACAAAGGTCTAAAAGATCACGACTTTTCGTGCGCCGCTGCAACACTTCGTCAGGTGATAAAAAATATTATAAGCAAGCGTCTTTTATACGGGTGGACCGGCGGTGAAAACAGTAATAATTGTGATAAAATCTGGAACCTGTCCGTCGTAATACTGCTCCAATGTTCAATGTTGATGTCTGTTCACTGCAAATTGGCAATAAGAGATATGAGATAACACACTTTGGCGGATCGGGGAGGGAAGGGGGGGGGGGGTGAAAACGAAATGTAGCAAAGAAAGGAAAATCCGTCGTTCCGTTTTTGGCTTGTCAGACGTTTTTTAAACTTAAAAAAATGCTGAAATAAATTGTCTCATACTTTATTTCTGCTGCTTCTAAGTTTCGGATTGCATGGTAAAGTAGATATACAGTAGGTTTACGGTTGTACCATGCAAGAGAGAGGGAGGATTGGGGAGTCCTGAAAAGGACCGGGTGGCGTTCCGTCGTCAGGATATTATCATTATCGTTATTATTATCATTATTCTTATCATTGTTATTATAATTATTATCATTGTCATAATTATCATTATTATTTATCTCACCAGCTATTGTTGATACATTGCTCCAGTACAACGTCCCTCTCGGTGACGCCCTCCTCAGGGCATGCGCCGCATCATACGAAGACGCAATGAAGATCATCATCAAACACACCAAGAAACTATCCAATGAGGTGAGAGACAAAAAAGGGCACACTTTTTGAGGTGGGAGAAATCCGATGTTCCTTAATCCCTACCCTCCCCAAAGAGCAGAAAGGGGGGGGGGGGTAGAGGCTTGCTAGGTGGGGGGGGGGGGGGGGTAGTGCGCAGATATACATTAACAAAAAAACATCCAATGTCAACTTCAAAATTTCGTGACTTTTAACATTTCAATAAGAGGCGGCACATTGAAGAGCAGAGTTCCTAAGTCATTGGCACCTTCATAATGCACTGAAGAAAAAGCTTGAGGTCCAGATTACCGATCATGTTTAAGAAATTTTGAACGGAAAGAGAATAAAAGAGAGAGAGAGAGAGAAAGAGAGAGAGAGGGAGAGGGAGAGAGAATGAGCTACTTTGTATTACCTAACAGTGATGGTAAAATAAAGTTCGATTGGATTAGGAGAGACAATGCGTTACTAAATGCCTCTGCGATAATGATGACTAACATGAAGTAGAAAGATCGAGGGAGAAAATGAGATAAAGAGAGAAAGAGAGAAAGAGAGAGAGAGAGAGAGAGAGAGAGATAGAGAGAGAGACAGAGAAAGAGGGGGGAGGGAGTACACGAGTATTATAGTATTAATGACTGCTTTGAGAGAAATAGTTGTTTTATTACGCTCAAGGGAAGGTTAGAATTGTGCTATTCCCCGAGGCTTGCCGAGGGGAATAGCCCAATTGTAACCTTCCCGAGAGCGTAATAAAACAACTATTTCTCGAATATTAAAGCAGTCATTAATACTTTTATATGCCGAAAAAAAATAGACTAAAAAATAAAAATAAAAAAATATTTTTCATTTTTGTCGAAGACGGGATTCGAACTCTTGCGTACAACAAGAGGTGTATCGAAAACCAACGCTTAGACCACTAGGCTATTGCGCGTCGTTAACATGCTTGGCAGTTTTCTCCAATATATATGAAGGGGTGACCAAAGTTCGCGCAGATTTTAGAACAAATTAGAAAATGTGATATTCGATCCATGTTTTCTCATATTCTACACAAATTTATTTATTTTAATTACTACCAAATGGACGGCAAAGTATTTTACTACCAATTGGTTCAACTACAACATTTATCGTCGAAGGATTTCGGAGATATCGCGATCTAAAAATTCGATGTCCGATCGTGCATGCGCGCTGCATCTAAAAAAGTCATAAAAACAACGAGACCTAAGTTCACGCACGGGGGTTAACAGCTGATTTATACAAAAATACGATCCATCAAAAATAAGGTAATTTGATAATTTGCAAGGCAAAATATCATACAACCAGACGGTACCACTTATTACTTACAATTTTGAGGATATCTGCTCTCAAAATGAAGATTTCCAGACCCTTATCGGTAAGTTGGTAATTTTTCGGAACGGACGCAAATAACTGCAAAATGTGCCGATCTTTTGTCAATATTTTCACAATTTCGCACCCAATTCCAAAGAAAATTTCGTTTCTGGGTATTTTTTGATCCTCTTTCCATTGGTGATATCAGATTTTCGAAATCTTACCGATTTTTTGAGAAAGCGAACTTTGGTCACGCGCGAACTTTGGTCACACAGCCATACATTAAAATGGATTGAAAACGGCTCTGCGTGAGGGCCTCGCAAAAGCTCCATGAAACGGGCCCTTCTCCGGGGCCCTTCTTTTACTTTTGCAATGCATATTGGCACGAACTTAGATCAAGATCTATCGGCAGATGTTGTTTTTTTGTTTTTGAGAGTTTATTTTCGTCTTCATGTCAACAATGCAAGATAAAATTGTCGGTAAGATCGATCGAGATTCAATTGTAGACCAATCCTTCGCACACATACGGTATTCTCCATCGCTCAAACCATTTTTTAACATGTAAACCTATGGGGTAACCATGGAGTAACCATGGTTATTAAAAATAGTGAAATGTTTTATGCATGGTTACCGAGAATTTTACAGGAACAGTTGAAGTTTATGAATGCAATTCGACCAATCAGATGGCTGGATTTCTTAAGTGAGGTATATAATTATAGTTATTTCATAGTCATATGACTAAGTTCTAAAAAAGACACCAAAAAACTCGTTTTTATTGATTTTACAGGAAAGACAAGCCATTATTGAATGCCGCTGTGATAATGATGACTTTCATGAAAAATTGACCCCGCTCAAGATGGCTGCCATTCGAAACAATTTCATCATTGTTCAGGTAAATTAAACATCTACATAAAAAAAAAAACTTCTAATGTTTTGTATCCCTTTCGCGACAATCATTCCACATTTGTATGGTTTGGCTCAAAAACCTTTGATTCAGAGCTCTCAAGTATATGCCAGATGCATGAGAAGAAAGAGCAAACATTTCAGCACACACTGCATCCGTTCATGGTTCATGACTAGATAGCGTTTGATGTCAGGAATTTTTTTAAAGGAAAATAAGCCTTAAAATCTTTAAGTTGTTAACACGTTGAGAGATTAAAAAGCATTTTTGAAGAAAACACATAGCATTAAAGAAAAAAAAAATTACTTGTTATATTCGATTTTTTCAATCTTTTCATTTGTGTTAACTACCACAATTAGGCTTTCAGCCGCGAAGAATTTGTATCTCCCAATATTTGTGTTTATTGTTTTATGTATTCATATTACATTGCTTGATCATAATTCTACGGCATAGAGTATGATTCGATTTCCTTAAATTGATAACCTTATTCACCCTATCCCGTCATAGCTATGTCAGATTTCATGGATTTTGGTCTTAATTTTTGGCAAAGCGCTCATTATTAAAAAAAATATGGACAAACTGGTAGATACAAACAAGTAACAAATAACATTTGCACGGGTAAAATTTGATTTCTTCACAGCGCTTAATTTGTAACGCATATTTAGTAAATATGCCCACCCCGCCCCAATGCACCCAATGTGGCGGGAAGGTCTTCACAATAATCAGATCACCCAATTTGTTTCCTTTTTACAAGAAAATTACCCTTCTTGCCCTTTCTCGCTATATTTCCAGTATTTGCTCAAAGCAGGAGCGGAGAGGATTCGAGAACCAAAGCTTGAAGGGCTATCCGAGGCCTCGCTGTCTGAGGTTGTCGAGTACCTAGATATCTACAGGTAAACCAGGGCCCAGTTTCATAAACATTGTAGTCATTATTAAACAAGTTACACAAAATGTTATAAGCTACTGAATTCATTGCATTAAATTGGCTAAAATTTAAGAGAAGTCCAGTGAAAGCAAGTAGCTATTTGACATTTCAGTAATTCAACGCATCGCTTCATATTGTATGGATTCTTATTTTCATTCTTGAAAGGACGGCACTTCACGAACCCTTTTCTGTATTTACAATACAAAGTCATTATCATACATTTAAAGTTATAAGATTTTAGATGTTAATATGACTTGATGTACTGTAAATGTCATCAATAAACATTCAAATCAAATCAAATCAAACGCAATTTATGCCATTTGTACATGAAGCGTTATTTGCGAACGTAGGACCAGTTGGACCACGTCATCAACTTGACTTTGATGCGACATTATACTGTCGATATACAAACATTATTATAGATAGGATACCAATTATTATTTCAGTTTGCAGTCGGTTTGGCGACGTGACTTGAATATATATATAAACGTATTCATAAATGTTATTTATTGATATACTAATTGATCGTCATCATATTATGCAGGGCACTGTCGAGTCCGGCGTATCTCGGCTTGGCGTACCCCAATGCCCTCAGCAACGCCTTCAAACTCACCGGCCGACTGCGGAAGATTGCAGGGTTGTGGGAGGCGGTCAACACGGAGTTCTACGAACTCGCCGACCAGGTGGAACAGTTCTGTGCATCCTTGCTCGATTACGTCGCCAACTCTGTCGAGGTAATTTACATTTCTCTGTTCAGAGCTAGAATGCTGCTGACTTAGAAGTTGAAAATGACGGGAGCAGAAATACAAGTCATTCTTTAAGATAAAGTTATTAAATAGACATAGGGATAGAGCAACGTCGATCTGCCGCTGCTCAGTGGCTGCCGGACTCACGGTTAATTGGGCAAAAAGAATTTCCATTTTCGGTTTAAATAAAATTTGGAGTGGACTTTAAAAGATTATTATTATTGATTTGTTTTGTCTTGTGTTTTTCGTATTACAGCTTGGAACACTTTTCAGGCAAAGTGATGACCCGGAAGTAGTCCATGTCGTCGCGCAAGTGAAGAATGCCGTCGATTTTGATCAGAAAGCAGTAAGCTATCAAATTCTTTCTCTTCCTTACAAACAAAATTGGTTCTAAAACCATGATCATTGGTAAAGCAGATTGTTGTAATTACTCTCTAGATTTCTTCAAGGTCCTAGTCATCTGACCAACAAAACTATATGATTGTAACATTTTATAGTAACGTTATTGTCATTTGGCCCATTTAAATTAAATCTACCTGAATTATGCCCCATTCACTAATTTACTGTTTATATTTAATTCTGTTTTTGCAATGGCATGGTGTGGGTCCAGTCCATTTAGTGGGGGGGGGGCACCATTATTTCTCGGAAACGGAATTTACCAGGTAACATTTATTTGGGCATGGTACAGAAATGGTTCTGTCATCTCCTTTTCTCATCCTTTTCCACTTCCCTCTCCCCCTCTCTCATCATGACTCGATTGAAACTTCATCTGCAACAGCTTCATCATCGATGGTCTCACCATCCCGTTTTGTTTTTCTTTCTCATGTTATTTATCCCTTTCCCTGACATGTTTCCATTAAAATGTTTAAATCTTTTGTGTACAGTGTCCACTTCTGAAATGCAAATTATTACCTTGAAAATACTTCCTCCCTCGTTTTCCTTTCTCTTTAGTTCGTAGCACACGCATACACGCAGAAGATCATGTCGATCAACTTTTATCGGAACATCGACACTCATACGGCCTGGTTCGGATTTCTGAGTCTCCTCACCATGATTGGATATCCTTTCATCTGTCTGGCTTACATCCTAGTACAGCACCGACGCTTAAAAAAATGGCTTGCTATACCGTGAGTATTCATATATACATCTTTAAAGCCTTACTGCACTACTTAAAGCTACTTGCGCCCTCTGTATATCAAACAATTATTGGTGCCTGTTGGTCCCCCATGATCCTCTTTTTCTTATGTTAATTGAGAGTTTTTTTGTGAGACAACCACCTGTCCGTGACCATGCAGGAAGGTCTAATCCCAAACTAGTGTAGACGGGCTTTAACTTTAACTCTTAACTTACCACATTAGTCGATTTGAAAATTCATCGGAGGACACAATAGTTTCACATGCTCTCTAAGGAAAAAAAATGGGGCACAATGCTAATTTTTATTTGTGGCACATAACATGTGAAGGTCAAGAGGTTTATAATAAGGATTTTCAAGAAAGACAACAAAAACTCATAGATATTGTTTTGAAATTTTGGTACTGTGACACCCATGTCATATCCAAGAAACTGTAACAAAATATATTAATTAAAAAAAAAAGTGAAGAAGGGACGAAATTCCTAAAATACTGTGCCAACAACAAGAAGTGCATTTTAACGAGTGAAATTTGAATGGGGCACCGTTTTCCAGTTAAAGGGGGTGTAAACTGAAGAGACTACGTGTTTTTTCTGTGGCCTGACTCGGGGCCTATCGGGTATACGGACGACGCGACCGCAGCAATCACGTGCGTGCAACATAAGCGAAACCGAAGTGTGAGGAGAACTTGGGTCTGTTTCGCGAACGCCGACCATTATGTAGAGATTTAAAAGTCGCTGACTAAAAATCAAGTCCATTCGTTTACGTACAGTTTTCCAAAAAGAGACGTAGATGGCGTTCCCATGTATTCGTCAGTTTACATCCCCTTTAAGCATTAGTGGGTAAATGTCTTTTTGTGATATGTTTTCTTTTGCCCTTCAGATACATCAAGATGTGCATTTTCTTTGGATCCGATGTTGCCATCTTTGTCTGTTATGCAGCTCTGTGTATCGTCAATGATCCCAGAATAACTGATATCATAATGGTCTTTATAGTGATATTTTGCGTTGGTGAGTAAACCTAATCGAACCCAATTCAAACTTAATCAAATCAAATTAAATTGATATAATCAAACTGATGTAAAATAAAAACAAAATCATCGATATCCTTACGGTTTTCATTGTGATTTTTTTTTTCGGTGAGTACGGTAGGCCTATATCATATTTATGTCCAATTTTGTTTTTGGCCGATCGATATTTCGTTCGGTTGGGGGGGGGGGGGGGTAAGGTCACAAAATACATAAATTTTTTTGTTTGAGGGGGGGGGTTCGTCCCTAACCACCTCCCCCCCCCCCCACCCCCTGCGTACGCGACTGTCAAGTACCCATGTGCACCGTGGCGGAGAGTGACAAATGTGGTTTAACGTTTTGCAAATCGACACTTTACTATTATTAGTGTGACATAAACTCTTTTTCATTTGCAGCACTTTCTTGGAAGCACATTTGTGATATCATGGAGTATGGCATCGGGGACTTTCTCGGTTACGGAGCAAACATACTGGAGTCAATCATTCTCATCATAAGCTTTGTTCTGCTTATGTGTAAATCGATAACTCTACTTCTGGTAAATTATTGTATTACTATTGTTAATTAGTAGTAGGCTAGTAGTAGTAGTAGTAGTAGTAGCAGCAGTAGCAGCAGTAGAAGTAGTAGTAGTATTAGCAGAAGCAGCAGTAGTAGTAGTAACAGTAGTAGTTATATGAATATCAGAAGTAGCAGTAATAGTAATATTTGCAGTAGTAGTAGAAGAAAAAGAAGAAGAAGTAGTATTAGTAGTAGTAGTAGTAGTAGAAGTAGTAGTAGAAGTAGAAGTAGTAGTAGTAGTAGTACTTAGAGCCATTCGGCATGTTCGGGCCTTTTTCAGAATAATGTTATATTTGTTTGCATTTTTTGCAGAATCCTGTACAAGACCAGGGGAGTGTTTTTACAAAGACTAAGATCGACTTTAAGTTGGGCTTAACTATGTCGGGCCATTCATGCCACTGTTTGCTCTCATCATTATGATTTTTAGATAATATTTTTTTTCCTTCAATAATGAATTATCAAAGTTTTTTAATTCTGTAGATTTGTGCCCATGATTTGAACATCTCTTGAGAGACCAATGTCAGTAAAGGGTGAGAGCAAACAGTGGCATGAACGGCCTGCCATAGTTAAGTCCAACTTAAAGTCAATCTTATTCTTTGTGAAACACCCCCCCCCCCCCCCCCCCCCCCCCCCTGGGTTGCTTCTCAAAGGCTAAGATCGACTTGAAGTTGGACTTAACTATGGCAGGCCGTTCATGCCATTGTTTACTCTCACCATTGGTCTCTCAATTATGATTTGAAGATTTTTTTCTTCAATAATAAACTATCAAAAAATGATTTGTGCGTTCTTTGAGAGACCAATGTCAGTAAATGGTGAGAGAAAACTGTGGCGTGAACGGCCTGTCATAGTTAAGTCCGACTTAAAGTCGATTTTAGTCTTTGTGAAACATTCCCCAATACTGTCCTGTTTTACCGGTTTTTTAAATATTTTTTACATGAGCCGTATCATTTCATATGTTGTAACTGACCAGGCTACTCTGGTTACAGATGCGAAATAAATGATGACATTTTTCATTTCTGCACATGTAGGACGTTTACGAAACGCGTGCAATGAAACGTAACGATGAACGGGTCGCGATGGTGAACAACGTTACTGTGACGTCAAATCTGAAGCTATCCAATGTCACTGTGACAGATCGGCTTGAACAATTTGTATCGTTGGACTGGAACGATCCTCAGATCGTGTTATACGTCTTGTTAGGTGAGTAGGACATTGAACAAGTAAATATTAATATACCATGCACTAAGAGGCTCTAGTTGAAATTATGGATCGATGTGGAAGGACTAGCACTATTTCTATCGCCGAGGAATAGTGCATGGTATATTTGTTTTATATTTTTTTATACCAACCTTCATAAAAATAATAATAACTTGTGTCACTGAGGAATCCACAAATTCGAGACCGAAAGCTGGCGCTGTACAAGTACTGCAGTAGTGTAGTGCAGTTACTGCGGCTCAGTTTAACTTGCACAGCGTGAGCGCCGTGACACCGAAGGAGTTGCCCGCTGGAGGGCATTTGAAATCCCGTACGCTCGCTATTATGCATGCACAGTAGTGCCTTGGAAAAAATATCTATGACGTCATCCATGGTATAGTGCACTATACCCTGGCTGTCGTCACGGCATAGCACATTTTTCTTATCGGTAACATCATAGCAATGTTATGATTGGTCACATGCTATTGACCAATCATTGAACAGGATTTTACTAATCAAAAATATCGTCGGCCTTATGCCAAAAGGGCCTTAACTGCTTTTGGCCATTCCGAGATAATCGCGTTTAAAGGTTTTGGCCTCTCTAATAATCAAAAGTTTGTGGTCGTTTTTTTGCTTTTGAAGCCAATTTCGATAAATTTAGTTAAGTTATTAAGTTTTACATGAAATGTGTTAAATTTGTTATAAAATATTCAGAATTGTACATGCTCTGTGCAAAAAACATGTTAGGGCCTTTTTGGCATAAGGCTTGAATGTAGCGTATTTATGCCAGAAGGGCCGTAACCTACTCGGCATTATGCCAAAAGGGGCGTAACCTACGCGGCGTTATGCCAAAAGGGCCTTAACCTGCCGTTATCGTACGCGTAACTATGCGCGTAACTATGCGCGCGTACGCGCGCATAGTTATCGCCCTTTTGGCATAAGGAAATTTTCTTGTTTCGCAACACCTTTGGTTTGCCAGAAAGGCCCTCCTAACGCAAATGGATCACCCGTGTAGGTTAAGGCCCTTTTGGCGTAAGGAAAAAGATGAGATACGCGTTAAGGCCCTTTTGAAATTCATAATTATCTTCATAAATAAATCGAGTTTCAACAAGTGAAGCACATCATTTTAAAGATAATGATGAAATCTACAAGGTGATGTTAACAACTTAATAACCCCCAAAATCGGGTTAAGGCCCTTTTGGCATAAGGCCGACAAAATATACTATGCATGATGAGTTTGATTTTACTACTTACAGTGTTTGGTGAGTAGCAACATGAAATAGTATAAAAATATACACTGTCTTCAGAGGTTCTGGTTAAAACTATGGGCAAGAGGTGACTCCAATAGTACTTTTGGAGTCACGCAGGCCCATAGTATTAACCAGTACCTCGAGACTCGGTGTCATTGTAAATTATACTAAATATGATAAGTTTAATTGTACTTTTCACCTTGTTTCGTGAGTAGGTACGTGAAAATTAATATTGTACTATCATGTGATGGAGTTAAAACCCTGGTATACCTTATGCTCGATGAGTAGGTACATAAATATTAGGGGATCACCCTATTCGTTATACTGGAATACTTTATCATTATTATCAATATTATTATCATTATTGTTGTTGTTGTTGTTGTTATTGTTATTATTATAATTATCATTATTATAATCATTATCTATGAGCAGGTGTTGTGGTTCTCCCCAATGCAATACGCGCTTTCAACACGGCTCTCAACTCATACCAAGACTTATACAGCATCTGGGAGTCAACAGTGGGCGCTCTTAGTGATATGTTCAAGTTTGTGACTGTCTTCGCCATCTTCCATTTCGCATTCGCTGTCGGCTTGTATGGTATTTACGTACCTCAGGTGAGAATCCCGTCACTTTCATTTCATATTACTAGCGTTTTATTGGGAGTTTTTTTTTGCCTCTCTTCAGGATCGCTTGTTTGCCACGCGTGCAATTTTGCACAAAACAATAGGCACCAATTGAATGAATGATTGCAACACAAACAGGCAATGTCCTTTGCAAATTTACCCATTTCACTGAGGCTTTTATGATAGCTCCATGCCGACCCTTTAAATATCGGTATGGATTCATCTGGAAGCCTTTAGCATATCCAATGATAAATACAATACGGCATAGGGATATTATTTATGTCACGGAGCCCATATATTTCTCGGCTCATCCCTTCAGAATTCTTCTTCCTAGTTACCGTAATCGACAAAATAAGTGTAATAATCAATTAAATGTATAATTTTTCTATTATATTTATTTTC
Source organism: Strongylocentrotus droebachiensis (assembly GCA_035222895.1). Classification (NCBI taxonomy): domain Eukaryota; kingdom Metazoa; phylum Echinodermata; class Echinoidea; order Camarodonta; family Strongylocentrotidae; genus Strongylocentrotus; species Strongylocentrotus droebachiensis. The sequence continues at coordinate 110,684 of JAVYIG010005093.1, read as the reverse complement.
TTAAATGCAGAAAGAAATCTATGCAGAAGATTTGGCTGATGAGGGTTATCACAGGTATGTCAAATTGTTATAATGAAATAACTTTACCTGTTTTACATTGTAAATAGTAAGATTAGATAATGATTGTGTTGGAAAATAGGGGGGGTGGAGCAAAACGATCAGACTGAGTATGGTTAGAAATAAATAATATATATACATTTTATAAATACGAAACCGCCTTACCGATGTAATTAAAACCATACTTTTAAAGGGAAATCCAACCTTAACAGAGAGCTATTTTAAAAGAAAACGGGACAAAATCAGAGAAGCAGACTGGTGAAAGTTTGAATTAGATTTGACAGAATTTGTTAAAAAAAAAATTGTAATCATTAAGGTATGGGCACTTCAAATTGACTGAATTATGACGAAGTGCCGGGCTAATATATTGTATTCCCATTTGTTTAGACACATAAAATGATAAGACCTTCAATTTTTCAACTAAAATGTATGAATCAGGAGGGTCTTTTCAGTTTAGGGGACCTATAATATGCTACCCATAACATATTGCGCTCCTATATTGTGCTCTAACGGAGGAGGCATTTAGAAAAGAGAAATTAATGATATTTTGTACACGACAAACAAGAGAGTTGTCCCATGACAACATCATCATTATCCACGGAACAATTTGACAATTTGAGATTTAGTGATCTCAAATTTTAAACATTTATTACTCCCTTATTATTGGCCCGGTTTATTTCTAATTTCGCATTTCTGTTTAGCTAATTTTTCTGCTTCCATAACTCTCCATTCAATTCAGTACTAAGTGTCTTAATTGTGAGTTAAATTTACTAGGTAAAATTATGAATATTTATCTTTTGAGGAGTAATTTCTAAGGAAGCCTATAGCGTTGTCTCCATCTTTATAATCTTACTTCACATCAATTTTTGAACTGATTATGTCAGGTGTATTTCCAAATGTTAATAGTAATATTTTAAAGGGCGTATTGAGTGCTTAAGTTTTTTCATTTTATGCAAATAACCATCTCTTCCCACCGGCCACTCTCTTTCTCTCTCTCTCTATCTTTCTCTCTCTCCTGACTCTTTCTTTCTCCTTCTCCCTCTCCCTTTCTTCCCATCTTCTCCGTCTCTGTGTCTCGCTTTCACCCTCCCTCTGTTCATACGTCTTTTTGCGTCGTCACCCATTTCTCCTTCTCACCCCTCTCCTCTTTCTCTCCCTCTCTCCTCTACCTCTGTCTGTTTATCTCTCTCTTTTTTAAAATCTCTCTCTCCCTCTCTCTCCGTATCCCTCTCTCTCTCTCTCTCTCTCTCTGTCTCTCTCTCTCAACCTCAACCTCAACTTCTGGGCCACAGCATCCCGAACGCACTGCTAACTCTCTGGTGGGTATTCAATAGTATGGGCGATAAAGCGGAGCTCAACAGTCAAGTCACATTCGTCAACGTCGTGCACGTCGTGATCGTCGGCCTCTACTACACCGTTGCCCTGGTCCTGATCAACACTCTGATTGCCATCCTCGGCTCCAAGTTTGAATCTATCGCGGTTCGTCGAAATTAGTACATTTCTTATTAACTCTTATCATGCCACAGGGCTAATCCCCATTGTGCCAAGCCCCAAATCCCACCGTGCCAGGTTGTTTTGGAGATAATCTGATTAACGCGATGGATCTATGAATGGCGAGTGCAAAACACACAGCACAGTATAATGAGCATGAACAATAACTGCTATTACGAATGCTGTATTGCACGCACATGGCACTCTATAAGTAGCTCTCTCGCATGTACGAAACAGCATAGCGATAGCGTGCATGCAGCCTTATGGCAGGCTATGAGTTTACAAAATAACACGCTCTGTGAGGGTGAAATTCCAACAATGTTAGGATGAACCCTGGTGCATTTTTATGTATATAAACTGCTGAAGAAATTGCTACAAAGATAAACATTAATTTCTTCATGGCACCAGAATCGCCTCAAAGTCAATAAAAAGTGCAATGTTTCCTCTTTTCTATCAATTTGGTAAATCCCAAATCTCTTGACCAGAAAAGCAATTTTGTAGACCTACATGTTTATGTTTGTGGTCATTGTCGTGTTATCATAAAATGACGATTTCTCCCCCCCCCCCGCATTTCATCGTTTTTTTTAAGGAAAATTCGGATACCGAGTGGAAGTTCGGACGGACCAAAATGTGGCTGCGGTTTATCCGAACCGATATTGCTCTACCGCCTCCATTCAACATTATACCGACAACCGGGTGCATTATCCGACTCTTAAAGAATTGCTGCTCACTTTGTACCGCCGGATGCAGCCAAACGAGCCAGAAACAGCCTGAGGTAAGATTTTGTTTATTTGAAAGTAAATAAAGAATGAATTGTCCGTCTTTGTTTTTTATTTTCAACTAGTGTTCATAATTTTCTCTCACTGTATGATCTAAGCAAGTAACCCAAAACATTCAACATTATAGGCACTGTTAGTTTTTATAAGAAACTAGTAAAGAGCAATATTTCACTCGCTTAAGATAGTAAACTTTGAAACGTTGTTAAAAAATACTGGTTTGCCCAGTCTAAACAACTGATGCTTAAAATGGGCCAGACCAAATTTTCGAAAGAGGCATAATGCCGGGAATTCAATCGTGATAAAGACTTGCTGTTTATTCTGCCTCATAGTCGATATCAAGGTAGGCATGAAAAATATGTAAACTACTGTTATGAGATGAGATATCAGCCCATCATATTGATTCAGCAAACAAATCCAGCAACTTAAATGAATCAAGATTTGAATCATTATTGTAGATTGGTTAGCATGATCATGATCTTATAAGCATGCATTATTGCTACCGAATTCATGGTAATAACTGATTCTGGAAACAGCCTGGAAACAGCCTTTTCAAATTTGTGACTTATGTTTAATAGTTTTCCCTCCCTTTGCCTTTTTATAGAAACCGGAAGACAAAACTAACGACGATGGCAATGCAAGGGTATGTATATACACTGTTGGTCACAATGGTGGAATAATTATTTTTTATCCCATTCATTATGGTTCAAGGCATGGCCACACAGAGGATTTTTTTCTGTTAGGGATCGGGGAAAAATGCAAATAATTATTGATAATTTATTACATTTTTTTTTTTTTTGTATTTGTGGGAGCGGCCCCGTACCCTAGCCCCCGTTGCGTACAGTCATGATTCAATGGCTAAGCAATGGCCTCGTTACTGTGAGGCCCCAGGATCATAACCGTGTCGATGTGCTTTATTAGTGCCCTTTTGTGAAATATTAATCCTCATTACTGTCAGTTATAAGGACGTAGGTCCCCGAGTTGATTAGCATAGTAGTACACACATGCTTTAGCAGTCACGCAAAACAAACACTCACAAATTATTATTCAATAAAATCTGAGAATGTATACTATTATCTAGATCTATTAGGAATTAATCATTGTCAAAATCATTCCATAAATTGGGGTTAAAATAATTATTCCACCATAATGACCAACAGTGTAATTACTTTGACCAGAATTTCCTAGCTGTTGTGGAAACAAATTGTTCTCCCCTGTTTCCGGCCTTATCAGTACGATGAAAACCATCTATTTTTTTTTACAAACAAAACTGGGTTTGCTTCCTTCCATATTGCTCCGGTTGTCTCATCTTATTTTTATCCCACTCTAACTCCTGGACGGATCATCGCCCATTCCCGCCCGTGATAACGCTTGAAGTGGGCTCGCACGCGCGGCGGCCATTTTACACTTCCACGAGCGATACGGCTCACTATATGTTACGTACTAAAAGGATGTATTGTCTGACTGTTCATGAATATTCATGTTTTTGCTTACCTCGGCAAAATGCTTGCCTTTACTAAATGGACAAAATTACGGTGGGGGGGGGGGGGGGGGGGGCTGGATGAAATGGACAAAATGAACAAATCAGAACTGATCTATGATAATTCATGCTTCTTATCCTTCGTGTGCTTGACTTATAACCTTACAATCGCGTGGTAAATTGAGTCCAAAGTTCGACTTGTTGTACATGTGTTATATAGGCAATGGCGAGCTTGCGACCTATTTTGATGAAATTACGGAGGGTGAACTTTCAAAAGTCAATTAGACATGAGGGTTCCAATGAAAGAGCTAGTGATAACGTACGTCGGGGTGGATGTGCTTTTCGTTTAAACAAAAAATGAATTTTTAACGATTTTTGTGTGTAAAAGTCAATAGGCAAACATGTTAGGCTGCTGACTCTGACGATAGGGGGCGTTAGATGAGACTAAACGGAGCTATAATATGTTCATCTTCTTGCATCGCAGCACAAAGGGTGTCATTTTGCTGACGCAGTCATTGTTTGACGCATGAGTGCGTCTGCGACAGGCGCGGTAATTGACGGGCCGTGTTAGGGTGACAATGCAAAGCAAGAGGTTTCTAAAGATTAGCAATACTTTGTTGAATTAAGCCCAGCGGACAATGTACGATCCAATTTGGAAGAAATCGCGATAGTATTGACATTTGAATTCTTTACATATCAAGTCATTATGATTTGGGTTCCATTCATACGAACAAGAAAAAAGAATATTTGGAGCATTTCAAGCTTACTTGTAGAAGAAAGAGCGAAATTGGCTCAGATCAGTCGGGCGATAGTCTACGATTTGAAGCCGATTCGGCTTTAATTCTGACTATTTTAGAGGGTTTTAAGAATTGCATTTGCATCGTTTAAATCATTATTCAGAACTAAAATCAGGAAGGTGATGTCTGTTTAGATATCCATCTCAGTCTGATGTAATTGCAATTTTTTCTCAAAATTTCGGATCGCAGCAAAATCGTACAACGTGCGCTGCATGGGCTTTACTGGCGCATGCGCCGATTGTCTTTATCGGTTAGATTATCATTGATAATAACGCAGTCAAAATGACGCATTGAATGCAACGGGAATTATAGAGGCCTATGTAGTCTTAGATGGAAATTAAAGATGGTAATTTGTTACCAAGGCCCCGTAAAACAAAGGTTTGCAATCTAATGTTGAATGTCATAGCACGAATGCAAACGGGGCGCTGTAAACAATTTACACGTATAGTCATCTTTTTTGTTCATATGCAGAAAGTAATGAAAGAGATACTCAAGAGATACAACACGACTCAAATCGAGAAGCCAGACGATGAAGACTCATTCGGCATCGATGATCTCCGTGAAATCAAACAAGACTTCGTTACCGTCAAGTAGGTTTGTGGGACATTTAACTCTTTAACTCTTTAAATGCCACCAAAATAATCTTTGTGTGCCACGTATTGTGTGCCTGCTTCTAGTGCAAGATTTTGTTCTTTTTTGTTCTTTTCCTCAAGCTAGGTTTTTATTTCCATAATGTCGATACATATTTACATTCATTACTCAATAATTGAATGAAAACTAACATTGGCTAAAAATTGAAATATATTCAACAATTCTTCTTGCTTAGTATTATGTTTTGCTAACACATTTATACCTTTAAAACAATCTTAGCAACGACTTGGATTTTTAAACAAAAGCATGCGCGTAAATAACAGAACCATTGACAATATTTTTAACGTAACATTTATAAATTACATATTGTGCATAATTTAAAATAATTTTCATGTGATGAAATTAGACAGCGAGTTGCCCGAACATATTTTTGATCTATAATAAAGAAATTATATTTGTTATTACGCTCGCTCTACGCACTCGCAACATGTAAAAGAAGGATAATTTTAGGCAACGAGATGCCATAATATCCTCATATTCGTGTATCGAGGTGACCGAATAGATGATTTTTGTGTTCATATATATTTGGCGACGGTCTGTGGGCATACATTTTTTAATATCTTATCTAGTATATTGAAATAAAAAAAAATGAAAAATTGAACACGACATTACATGTATTTTGTAATTGCTCGCTCGAAAATTTTAGAGATTAATGTTGCCTACATGGCACTTGACGAGTGCCAGAATGATGCAAAATAAATCTTCGTTGATGAATTTGGGGCTGGGGAGACGCGAAGCTTTTTGTCATCTTAAAAGGATGTCGTGACTGGAAAAAATTAAAAAACGCTGCTCTAATGTATATGAATTAATTTATTATATTCATGTTACACATTAAATATTATCAAGTATGTCATTTCTCATTGTTCGCATAAAAGTTGTAAATCCTTCGCAATTCAGCCAGCAACTGGGACGAAATGATAATAAAACTCGCGGTTTAATTTAATTCAATTCTTATTCTACGCTTAATTGTTTTCTCATTCAGATTCAATGTACAGACCAAACTGCAAGTCATCAAGAACATGATAGACGCCATATGGGTAACAATTGGAAATATCGAGTGCAACCTCCCAATCATGGACGACATGATAAAAGACAAGATACCGGTTACCCAAACTGAGGTCATCGATATGTTCCAGACTAATTATCTGGTCCTTGATGACGACATAGATAACCTTCAGGTGATCATCGAAGACGTCGTGGAAGAGCTCGGCCACCGTATCGAATTCGCTCCGAAGCCGCGTCGGAAGGAAAGACCCATAGTCCTGCCGGAACCGACTCCTGAACCGACTCCTGAACCGACTCCTGAACCGACTCCTGAACCGACTCCTGAACCGACTCCTGAACCGACTATTGAACCGACTCCTGAACCGGAGAAGACGCTCACCCAAAAGATGGCGAATATGTTCGAAGAGGGCCGAACTGTGGATATCGACGACGAAGTGACAGAAGAGGTTGAGAAGTTTAGACTAAGTTTCATCGACCGAGTAATCGGCTTCTTTAAGGGATCAAGTGACGATAATGAAATTGGTCAGGATGTGATCGACGGGCCACCCATAGTCCTGCCGGACCCGACTACTGAACCGACTCCTGAACCGAATTCTGAACCGACTACTGAACCAACTCCTGAACCGGAGAAGACTTTCATCGACCGAGTTATCGGCTTCGTTACGGGATCAAGTGACCATAATGAAATTGGTCAGGATGTGATCGACGGGCCACCCATAGTCCTGCCGGACCCAACTCCTGAACCGACTACTGAACCGACTACTGAACTGACTACTGAACCGACTAATGAACCGACTAATGAACCGACTCCTGAACCGACTACTAAACCGACTACTGAACCGACTCCTGGACTAGAGAATACAAGCAGATTGTCTCTCACCCAAAGGATGGCGAATATGTTCGCAGAGGGCCGAACTGTGGATACCGACGACGAAGTGACGGAAGAGGTTCAGAAGTTTAGACTAGGTTTCGTCGACCGAGTAATCGGCTTCGTTACGGGATCAAGTGACCATAATGACTGAAGCATGCTTAAAAGATACCTCAAGATATAACTTTAGTTATTCTGAGAGATGTAATTATATTTGCCTGTTAACCTACAAGATTCCACACCAAAGTGTTAAAGAGAGGCATAAAGCAAGATGTACAGTTTCTTAGCACGACATGGGCATTGCCATAATAAGTATTTATTTATTTATTTATTTATTTTGCAAATTTATTATAATTTATGAATGCTACCTGCCCAGGTGTGTATGGTGATGAAGTATTTCTTTCACCTGCTATTATCCTTTGTACCAAATTTTATTGCAAGAACGCAAATTGCATAAATAAGATGGTTGCTTGTTTGGGGTGAAGGTTGTGCATTTTTGCTAACAGCTATATTTTAGTATTTTTAAATAAGTAAGTAACAATTGTTCACCTGTTTAATTTTTTTTAACACATATAATTTGTACGTTCTCAGTTATAATTTTCTCTGATTGATAAATAAAAGTTTTGTTATTTTATTCAAATGTCTTTCCAACTAAAGCTTGGTGCATGATACATGTACAACTCCACCTGGTACGTTACATTTTCAAACAAAAAATGGCTGCGCCAATGTCATTCTATTAGGAATTACATCATGCAAAGAATATCTTTCCTAATATATCTCTTGTAGACTTTCATAAGGAATATTTTACATCAAAGGGCAAATATACAAATCCCTTTTCCAGAATACCAACACTCATTCTGTTGGGTAAGGTTTTCTTTAAAACAGGATGACCATGGATGGTTCTTGGTTAGGCCTACTGTAATCATATGTCCATTTATGTGGAGCAGCTGATAGGCTCTGCTGTCTTAAATACAAAGTATCATAATTTCCCCTGCTGTAGATGAGCCGCCATGAAAAGGCGCTGAACGTTCGAGGAATTTCTTCTAAACGGCTTCTCTTATACTTCCCCTGGGTGGAGAGTGGCAAAAGTGTTAAAGTAAACAAAAATACGAGACCACCATTTATAAACGATAATAGTAATACCGGTTTCTGATAGAGCACTTTAATATCAAGTGACGAATTTGAAAGCGCTTACAGCTTGATTACTAGATTAAATTACTATTTACATTGCATTTTCTCCCTTTCCATGGGGCCATTCTAACTAGTCGCCTTTTTACGGTCGCGCACATGCTAATGAAGGCACTACTGACGTTCGCATCTTACCGGGTACCAATTTACCACCTGGGTAAAAGAGAGCAATATAGATAAATTGACTTGATCAAGGACATCGGGAAGACAACTGAACGAAAATTAATGACCTACTAATGGATCAAAATCGGTCTTTTTGATGTTGGCCTGGAGTCGGTTTAGCGGTTTGACTGAGGTATTAGCTGGACAACACTCGAGTTTAGGTAAGGGTTAGACCGAGGTCTAAGTTGCTCCTTTGTTAAGCTTGACTTAATGGTGACTTTTCACAAAGCGTTTTATGATAGATACTTCGAGCATAAGACTTATGGAGCTAAACTTAGACCGGGCTTAATGTTTTAACTGAATTGGTAGATCACGGGCCCTGACGGGGCCATTATTGCTCTAAAAAAGGACAAAGGGTCGCAATATTGATGCAGCTATGATTGCATGAAGATCTCTTCCAACATTAAGAAATAAATAGAGGCTTTTAGGGTACACTTCTGGTGAAAGAAACATGTTGGTGATACATTTTGGTATGAGGTTTATACTCTTGTGTTCTTATTAAGGTAATATTGGTCAGGGGTTTGGTATAAAGGCAAGTGTATTCGTGGAATGATCGCAATTACTTTCGAGAAAAGAAATCGACCCGGGAGCAATTTCAATACCCTACCGTATACCCCTAAGAACTCATGTGCGGATTACGTAATACGACTTTGTAAATGTCCGCACATTTAAAAAGATGACGTATAAGGGCATTGAAATGACCTTAGGCTGATTTCTCGAAAGTTTTTGCGATCGTGTAGTGTGTAAGATAGTTGTACTCGTACTACTTTCACGTGTTTGCTGATTACTGATTGGTGAACAAACTCGCCAGGGCTTCTCGTGTCTAGCCCAAATATGGACTATCAGTTTGTAAATTTAGCGAGCGAGCGAATTGCGCGACCAAAAAGATGTATACCATTTTATATTGAGGGCGACATTTTATATCGTTTTAATATAATTTTGTTAATAAATTATGAGAATATACCGGCGTGTGTGATATATAGATGAAACATAAGGTAGTTTCTAAATTATCGGGGGCTTAAACCAATATTTTGTACCAACTAGAGTTGTACGAGGTGGAATGCACCTTAACTCACTCTCACACATTCAACTGTGATTACGTACGAGCTCTGATCAATTCCGAAATCGGTACTTTCACATTTTTTTACTTCAAAATACACGAGCTTTAAAATGAAATAAATGTGCATACATGATGGGGTGACCAAAGTTTCGCTTTTTCCTTTTTCCCCACACATTAAGAAACACGTAGATCAACATATTTCATGTTATACGTAATAAGAATAATGTATCATATAATCGAATTCTAAAGCAGTTCGAAGCTGTGTAAACTTACAATCAATAAAAACACGAGAAAATTGGAAGGCTTACTACTACTGACAGTAATCAAAATGTGTTTATATTTCCGGGTATTTGTAAAGATTCCAGAAAGTGACAAAAAGTGAAATAATTTCAAATAGAAGCAGAACTACATTTTTTTTAAATCTTCTAAATAGATGATAATTACTCTCTATTGTTAAAATTTTCCCCAAAAGAAGACCATTCTTAATTTTTGCAAACAGGAAAAATATGAGTTTTGTTTATTCACGTCTTAATAAAAGTGCAGTCGTTACCTGTAATTTGATTGTTTAAAAAGTTTATAATTTGTCTCCTTAATGTCATTTATATTTTTTCTGCACAGTATCATTTATTCCTTTAAAGTTTGGTATATATCAGTAACAATCGGGCAAAATACACTAATTCAAAATCATGGCAGAATAAACTCATCATCATTAAATCAACATTCTTTTTTATTTTGTTTTGTTTTATTGTTGTTTTCTGTTTGAGCTGTTGTTGTTTGTCCTGTTAGTATTCAATTTCTCTGTTTGTTTGTCTGTACTTTATGAAACCTGTTCTAAGTTTATTCATTTTTCTTTTTAGTTCAAAGGCATGTGATTCTTTTTGATGCAAATGTTATTTTTAATATACCATATAATACTTAAACATAAGAGAAACATTTGTTTTGAAATTATACACACTGTATGTTGACAATTTATGTATTATACTATGCTCGATTTATTCACAAAAAGTATGTATCTGTTGAGTATCAATGTTTTATCTAATTATTATATGTCCAAATACGTCCTTGTAAAAAAAAATTGTTTTTGTTATGACCAATAAAAAATCACTTATTACAACAACAAAAACTAACAAAAAACATGTACTTATTTGCAAATCAATGTGTTTTTTGGAGTCCCACTGATCACTTCTTTGTTAATTGAAAGTCCGCAACGTAACTAGATTACCTCTTTCGTCCACACGACAACCATAACAAATATACTGTGAATTTATACATTTTTGGATTATTGAATAAACCCGGAATAGTTTATGTTTATGAAAAGTGTATGTTCGTCAAGAACATTTTTTTTTCTCTTGAAGTTCATAATTATTTACATTTTTTATTTCTGATTGATATATTATATTTACATGATATATTTAACCTAAATAGAGAAATTTCAAACGTTAAAGAGAATATCCATTGATGCAGTATAAGTGTAGCCTTTATTGGCACATTGTATCCAGATGGCTGCAATAATTGTGCCATTCAAAATGACTGCAAACACCTATTAGTGGCCAGAAATCATTAGTTATCCCTCCTAAGTGTTTTTACCTTGGTTTTAGGGTTACAAATGTATTCAAACAAGATTTAGCTGATTCGTGCTCTGGTGTGCAGTAAACTTGGAAAGTTAACCAAAATTAGTGTAAAAAATGGTCGTCAATATAATGTTAATGATTCATCATTGGAATGGGTATTTCTTTCTTTTTTAAATGGAGGTATAGGCCTATTTGTTTATTAGGTGTAAATGTTATTTGTGGCGGTAATGGTCTAAAAACTTGTAGGTGTTATTAAAACATTTGGTTATAATACAGCATTGTTGCCATTTAATATTCTATATCACAAAATATTGACTTAGTTTAGCCATAAATGCTTGGTCTGTAGATGACCTGGACTGCAGTTTAATCTTATGGTAATGTTTTCCAGTTTTGCATGTACACACCATAAGAGCATAAAGACCGAAATGATTCAAACCGATGTTTGTTAAATAACATTTTTGCTAATATATCTTGGCTACCTAGATCAAGAAAATCTGCAAATCCGTTGTATTACTGTGCACTGTCAACGCACATGAAAGTATCAAAAACAAAAAAAATCCTTTACATTTTTTAATTGAACTATTTCCGGTAACAGGACAGGATTTGTATCACAAATTCTCCACCCCGTTACCAACGTTATGTGGGAATTTCATGCTGGATGATTTTGAATACATCTTAAAGGTATAGACCAGTTTTGGAAACGCCCCCCCCCCCCCTCCTCTCAAAAATGAAATGGAAGCTCTTGTTACAATCATAATGTGAAATAATATGTTTGACTAATACGTGATGATACACATTGTGCCGGGAAACCGCTTACTAATTGATATATTATTTGGTAAATTATTATGTCTATCCGGACTGGATAGATATCGCATAGTCCAATATACATCTTTCTGTGTACAATGCTTGTAACACTACCAAGACTTGGTCAAATTTCTTATCTTTTTGATGATTCCTGAACCTTGCAGTACACACCAATACTTATATGCTAGATGATCAACCTTATCTGATCGATTCTACATCGTTTCTTTCACAATGCAATCGCATGACCAGAACTCAACTTTAGCTTTAATAGAGAATGTGAGTTGTATGTAGTTTAAGCTTCTAACAACCACTCCTTTGGACTTTATTATATTTTTTTATTTACACAATGTCTTGCTGTCTGCTGCCTCGAAATCACTGGAGCAAAGAAATGTAACAATGTATAGCAAGACTGCAAGAGTACCTATTCAGTAAAGGATTACAGAAAAGGTTGAGTTCTGGGAAGAGGTGAAAAATAATTTGTGAGCGTTATCATTCTTATTATGCAAGTGAGCAGGGAAAAAATCCCCTAGTGCAACGTCTACAATGATGGAATTGGCCTATATAACTGTAATGCTTAATCACATTGGTAATGATGACAGTTCAAAGAGCAAATTAATCATTCTTTATTTACTCTCGGTAGATCGACCTTGGTAAAGAGTATGAAAAACGATAACAGACTTTGCTTAAATCAGAAAGACAAACATTAGTCCGTAACTCTGATAAGGACATATAGACAGTCAATGCATACTTCAGCATTTTTATCACCTTACGTGGCCATTTACACCGAATTCTATCTAGGCACCGTTGATAATTTTGAGAGGAGCGCGACTGCTTCTTAATTCTTTCTTTTTTCTCTGAAAATTTTGTTTAAAACTTCAATCAAGTGAGACTAGTGCTTGAAATGTCGACCAACATCGCATGCTTCCATATCTGATATTGAGCAGTATAAGTTACTTCACAAATGTGCCCGAGTTGGTGATTTTAGACAAAAGTATACCGTACAATATTTCAGCTATATACCACAGTACTATAGAAGACAGACCTTTAGAAGGAGAGGATAAAGAAGGGGAGAATGAAGAGGTTGCAGTAGAATACGAACGTGGATGACTACAAGAAGAGGAAAGAAGAACAAGAAAGAAAAACGGAAAAAGGACAACGAAACAGATTCAGAAAGGCCAGAGAAAGGTAGAGAGAGCAAGAAATAAATGTATCCATACTACTAATTGCATGTCAATTAGTAGGTTTTGAGGTCGAATAATACGCTGGTACTGAGAAAAACAACAACAATGAAAGACAGGGTTCTGAGTGCCGAATGGACCGGGTTTACTGCAAGCGATGGCTATCTCAATGTGGGGACCACGTTCATTCTGGGCATCGTCCTCACCATCGTCCTACTCGTAAAGAACGCGAGGAGACCACATCGCTTTCCACCCGGACCCCCAGGCCTTCCGATCATCGGAAATGTTTTCGGTAAGTCCATTTACAACCAATTATCATGATCGCCGTTGTCGTCGTCATCATCATCAGTCCACCGCATTCCCATTTCTCAGGCTTCGTTCAGATACGACGCGGTAAAGCGTCACGTTAAACCTCCAGTTTTTAAAATGATGACGTAAAGTGTAATACGCTTATTTCTGTATCTTATAACGCGCTGGTGAATACGCGTAGGAACTTTTGCAGATTTGCGACGGTTTACCGCGGCATATCCGATCGAACAAGCCTCTATATGCGTCCTATTTTTATCTGATATTATTGTAATCTATGGCTTTATTATAAGCTTTCTGTTGATATATAATTCATCCATTTCATTTTCAGTTCGGATAAGGTCTTTATATTTTGGAAAAGAAAAGTACTAAACTATCCCTTTAATGTTTTATTTATGCTCGTCAAGGTTCAAATTCTATTTACTCTATGCTTACATAATTATCTTCCAAGTTCTATACACAGTCTTGTATATCCAAATGCTATGCATGGTTTACTCTTCCACGCATTTTTTTTTCAGTTTCTGATCACACCCATCAGTATTAAAATTATATTCATACTCGTCAAAACATGATAGCTTTTTATACTCGTAAATATTCAAAGTCTATTTTTCATAGCCAAAGACATATCGTTTAAGTTTTATTCAGACTCGACAATATTCAAATGTTATTCTTACTCGTCAAAAACAAAGCCTTTCATACTCGGCAATATTCAAAGTCTATTTCTCATAGTCAAACACATACCTCTCAAGTTCTATTCTGACTCGTCAATATCATATTATTCCCATTCATCAAACACAATCATTCTATTCCCCAAGTTCTATTCACTCTTTTCAATATGCATAGCCCATTATACTAGTCAATATAATTTTTCAAGATCTATTCGCACTCTCTTCTATTCATACCCACTATACTTTATTATTTGATTAAAAAATCTCCTCTTCGAACTACAGACTTGACAGCGACCAGCGAAGTTTTATTCGACAAATGGTCCAAGGTCTATGGCGATGTCTTTAGTTTCCGGGTCGGGGACCGATGGGTCGTGGTTTTAAATCATCAGGAGGTCATCAAGGAAGCCATGTTGAAGTACGACGTCGAGTTCAGTGGCAGACCTCAGTTTTATTCCGGTAAGAAATTTCGAGGTATAGTGGTTTAATCACTTGACTGTCAATGTAGAGTTGAGGGTTCGAATCCAAGCCTGGCGCTTATTCGCCTAAATATTGATCTACATTTGCCACTCTCCAGTGTAATAGGTACATGGCTATTGCTATAGGGGTAATAATAATTGCAGGGCTCGCTGGAAGAGCATTATTAATGCTGGGAGAGGGGGGTCCTAAGTCGAACTTAACCGTAGTTGGACTTTAACAAACATATATTTTTCTCCCTTTTGTGGGGGGGGGGGCTTGCGGCTTTGGGGGATTTTGGGTGTCTTACATTCATTGTTGTACATGTACCTTGCGATTTCTTTTTTGGGGGGTGGGAGCTAGAAGATTTTGTTTGTTTGTTTGTTTTGAGGAATTTGAGCTCTCCCGAGACCCCCATCCCTCTAATCGGAACGCTCGCCATTTGTTTAAAAACTCTTTTGATTTGCTCAACACCGTGTCCCCTTTGACCTTTGACCCCCTACAGCGGAAATTGCTTCTGACGGGTTCAAAGACATCGTCTTCAGCAATTACTCGGATACCTGGAAACTTCATCGCAAGTTGGCCCATTCAGCTTTCAGGTAAAATCAGTTTCTTCTACTTGGCTTATCGCTTGATGGAGCTCGAAATAATTCTTTGGAGCTCCAAGATTTAAAGCATAACCACGCTTACGTATGCGTATCATACACATATTGTCTTACCTTTCTCGCTGACTATCACTAATAGGGGTTAAAGATTAAGGTGTCCAGTTCAAAAATAGTGTCAAGTCGTAAGAAATAATTCAGAAATCCCTCTCAAGATAAATCTAGTAGTTTTAGATAAGTTGGGCGTTGTTCTGGATTTGGAATCTAAAGATATTACGGAATATGAATACGAGAGGCAGTGGATCACTTCAGTGGCTTTCCAGACCTGCCTGTAAGAGTTAACTGATTAAGCACGATGACAAACAAATTTGTAAATGTCGGGTGAAGCTATTGATTTCATTGTTAAGCATCATATGTATGTTATTCCAAAGATAATCTACATGTATTCCGATCAATATATACACGTGACCAACATTTGGTCCTAATACAAACATCCCAGCAGCCGCCTCTCCGAATTCTTGTCAGTCCTATACACTAGTCCCTAAAATACGCACTTTTATCTTTCTCCCCCACTCCTCCCCCTTTCTCCCACCTCTCTCTCTCTCTCTCTCTCTCTCTGTCATACACACACACACACACACACACACTCTCTCTCTCTCTCTCTCTCTCTCTCTTCAGAAAATTTGCTACAGGACACAAGTTAGATGATTTGGTGCACGGTGTCATTCCTCAAGTACAACAAATGTTGAAAGAGAACAGTGGAAAGCCGTTTGATCCTAAGCTTATGATCACCCTAACCCTTTACAACGTCTTCTCCAAAATGTGCTTCAGTGAAAGGTAACGATGCGTGGTCATCATCGTGGTCATCGTCGTAGTCGCCATCATCGTCATTTCCATCGTCAACCCAAATGATTAACATAATCATCATTTTCACCAGCAGCAGCATCAGCATTATCATATGATCATTATCATTATCATCTTCATAATCATCATCACCATCAATTATTATCATCACCATCATCGTCATTATCATCACCACCATTATTCATAATTTTTTTCAACATTATCCTCACTCTTATCGTAATTTCCATCATTATCATCATCATCATCACCATCATCATCAGCTCATTATCGTCATCATTATCATCTATGGTCATTAACACGATCATTGTCCTCATCATCATCATCATCATCACAGTACCGTCATCAACGTTGTCGTCGACATTACTATCATCATAATCGTAATCGCTATCGTTGTCGTCCATATTATCATCGATTTCAAATTGTGTATGTTATAAAGCGGGTTCTAGGATGTCGGCAATCTTATTGGTCAAATGGCACCACGTGTCCGTGCATCATTATGAATTATTTGTATAATAACCATCCTCATCGCTACCATCATCGGACAGTGGATAGTAAGGTTATTATTTTGTCTTTAATGACTTGTTATCATCATTGTTATTCCTCCACTAGTTATGACTTCAGCGATCCTCGGATGCTGGGATACATCGCCATGTCACAGGAGTTAGCTGAGAAGGTTGGATTTGGTCTGGTTGCGGACTACTTCCCATGGGCCAGGTTCCTGTCTTACAATGGTGCCAGCTACATCCAGAGAATGAAGCAGAAGTACATGGAGTGGACCTCACCCCAGCTGCAACGCCACCGCGAGACGTTGGACCCAAGTAATAACAGAAATGCACTATTATGCACATAGGACTCTTCAGTGTTGCATACTGCACTATTATGCACATAGGACTCTTCAGTGTTGCACACTGCACTATTATGCACATAGGACTCTTCAGTGTTGCACACGAGGCGTCGTAATGTGCTGACGTAAGGCTGCGTCAACAGCTGCTGGCGCGCCCTTTGACGCGCCGTGCAAGCGTCATATTGTACAAGAGTAATTAAAAGGGGAAATGCAAAGCGCATGTACTATTGCATTCGTAGACTTGATAAGCTTAGGTAGTGGACGCAAATGCAATAGGGACTTTTAGATTTGCGTGGACTGATACGTGTGACGTCCATTCAAGGCAGTGCATTAAAAGGACGTCGACCGTAGCAATCCACATTGTCTTCGTTCGAATCTAAAAGTCCCTAATGACGCCTCGTGTGAAACGCGTTTAAGGATAGAGAGTGTATGTACATGAAATTGAGAATATAATCGTATTGGTAAGCTATTAATTGCATTTTTGCGTCATAATCACCTAATGTAAGGACGTCATGTTTTATTGACTCCTTTTTTATGATTTTTGAATTTGATCCTACATACACACGTATACTTATTTTTAATGATCTAGGCAACGTACTCATAATGACACCACTTAATTAATTCCTGACAATGTTAAGGAAAGATAATGCAAATAACAATCTACATGTATAAGCTTCAAAAACTGCTCTGTCTTTCAGGGGTTTAGCTTAACAACCAGTATGTATTATTAAACCCACTGACAAGTTATTGAAAACTGACAGGTTCCTTTTCACTGATCCCGGGCTGAGAACTACAACCTTGTAATTACAATATTCATGAATACAACAAATTAAGAAGAAGAAACTCTCCTAAGCCATCCACCCAAGTACATAGCAGAACAGACCGGTTTACTACCATAACCACATTTATGGATTTTTCTTTCCTGTGAACCTAGTGACGAGTTATTCCATTAACCTAGTGAAATTAATGAATTAACTACAATACTCAAAATCTGGTCTGCATAGATTGATGTATACATATATATATATATATATATATATATATATGACTTATTGCTATGTCGGCTAAACCTCGGGCAAGCTTCCGGGTGGTAAAGAACAACCTTTGTTTAAAAAGTATGCATAACATTTGGATATGTATGTAAATTGGTCTACTATCATTGGCCTTGAAGATTAACATTTTATAAAGGAAGTATTCCCTGTCTTTTTGCACAGCTTCTGCTGTATTTTGGAACAAACTACCATTACATGTCAAAAACTGTCAGATTGTCAACCAAATCAAAACTTGTCTTAGACACATTTATTCAAAATTGCTTTGGATGATTTTGCTTTTGATGTATATTTCATATGCATTTTAATATTTCATATGTATTGTAATTTGTAGGTTTATTTGTAACTTTTTGTTTTGTTTGATATGTAATTGTTTATCATTGCATTTTGTTTGTTATAGCGCTGAGAGACTTCAGTGGTAAGCGCTTTATAAGCACCGTTTTGTTGTTTTATGATTCTCTTTTTAGATGAAGCGCGTGATTTCTGTGATTTGATGCTTCTCGCTCAAATGGAAGCGATGGACAGCGAAGAAGATCGGAAAATATCCCAGAATCTATCGGACATCCATTTGAAACAAACAGTCAACGATATCTTCTTGGGTAAGATCTAAAGGCCATTTTCCAGCGGAATGAAATGAAATTGTAAATTCACAAATCTATGTTAACTCCCTACAAATTATTTCATTCACATGTTACGAATAATTTTATGCCTGCCGTGTTTTAGGTAGGGCATTCCATAATGTTTCTTAAAATAATTTCTTCTGCGTTTGATATAATAACGATAGTGGATTTTTGAAAAGCGCTCATCTTTGTCATATTTGACACTCTTGGCGCTCCGCAATTATTACCTCGGCTTTAGCATGGCTTCCATTACGGCGCTCTAGCATTTCAAGGAATTATTTCCTGCCAGGTACCCATTTACGTCACCTGGGTCGAGTGTGGCAAATGTAGATTAATATCTCGCCAAAGGACATTAGTGCCGCGGCGGGACTCGAACCGCGGATCATGTGAACTTGTGATCCACAGTCCGGTAACGTACCCACTCGACCACGTGTGATGTTTCATATGCCATTCTTATAACAGCCCTCAACCCTTAGATTGAGAGTCAAGTGAATGAACTACTTTACCACTACGCCTCCTCTTAATATGATTTTCGATAATTTTTCAGCTGGAATCGAGACATCGATGCAGAGGCTCTACTGGGCAATCGCTCTAATGACCGAGTACCCCGACGTCCAGGCCAAGATCCAGGGCGAGATTGAAGTCGAGATCGGACGTGGTCGTCATCCCGTCATCAAAGACCGCGGTAACCTGCCATACACGGAGGCGACGCTGTACGAGATGATCAGGTATAGCACCGTGGGCCCAGTAGGTGTGCCTCATGCAACCATGGTCGATACCAAGTTCCGTAAGTACTTGAGGCTCTTTCAGATATGGCGCAGTAAACCGTCCCCCTCCCCCCCCCCCCCAAAAAAAAAAAAAAAAAAAAAAATGATCACTGCATATTCACTGAATTATGTGTTATTGATCAGACACAGAAATGTGAAGCGTATTATACTTAATGTCATCACGAAAAAAATGTTACTGTTATAATTTTTAGACATTTACAATTAAATACCTCAGTCATACCGACACCACACGGGCACAACAACGCGATAGACCAAACAAAACATAACATTAGCCCAAATAGCAAAGAACTGGTCGGTTTCTAGTTGCAGTGACTGCGATATTACAAGTTTATATACCTCTCTTTAGAAATCTAGCCATCTGATTGGTCGAAATTGGAGTCGTGGTTTTAGCTATTATTCCGAAAGATTCCGGGTACCAGGAAAATAGTAAAATCTTGATGAGATCCCCATTGGTTTACGTGTTAAAATTTACTTTGTGCGAGCGCGGATACCATACAGTGGTTGTCGTCTGCGATTCCCAAATGATTGTAACATTCAGTCATCTTTCCAGCGAAGATTTACAGACAGTGTCTCAGATGTTCTGTGATGTTTTAACCAATCTTTTGGTGTGTCAATTCGGTATATAAACTGCTTTAATATTCACGGCCTGGCTGTTTCTATACTGGCTCTCGGGCGTGCCTCGGGATCATGACAGGATTCAACGTCCCTTTGAGCCTATAAAAACAGCAGGACCTCTCATAGAAGTCGATATATCTACACTATATTTCAAAGTGTATAATACCGTTAAAGCTGTTTTTAGCGAGCACCTGTTAAGAAGGGCTATATCCATCTAAAAAGACTGCCCTTTTTGTTTCTCTGGAAATAATGATCGTGTTATAAGGTACCTAATGATAAAGATCCCATGCCTATAAAAACTAATATTTGTGTCTCCATCGGGTGTTCTTTATATACAGGTTTCACCGTATTATATTAGTGATATAGGGGCACTGAGGATCGTGATGTGCTTGGCCATACTGCAAATTTTTGTCAGAGATTCTTTTTGTAATAATGCCTTCCTCATTTTTACAAAAAACCCAAATCTGCCCCTGTACATACCAATATACGGTGAAAATGAATAAAGATGTTGCCTCATGTGTTAAATAAAAAAAAGACCAACCATACACCAAAGTGGCTCCAAGCACATGGAAATCCATCAAAACATATGTGATGTAATGTGTATTGACTTTGACAGCTTAACGGACAGGACAGAGCATTCGCCTTTGAATCGCATTCCAAAGTCCGAGGATAACGTCCACACAAAAAAGGTGGCTCAAATCCTGTTAGGTGACCAAAGAAATAATCTCTTTTCACTGAAACTTTATCAGCCATTAGGTCATCCATGTTTGATGTTATAGGTGACTGAAGTTTGGGTAACGATATTAGAACAGTACAGTTCCTTGAAATATATAAATGTGTCTGACCAGAGGTGTATCTAGAGATGTATAAAGGGGAGGGGTCAGGAATGCTTCAACCACCAAGGGGGGGGGGGGGGCGGTGGAGCACCTGTTTTACTTGGAAATGCAATCTGATTAGGCCAGGGGCGGCGATCCGGGGGGCACAGTGCCCTCCCAATTTTACAAGTAACCAAAATGTGCCCCCTTTTACACAGGAAAAGTGCCCCATTAACTTTGTAAGAAGTGCCCCTTTTTACATAGGCAAAGTGCCCCTTTTACTTTGACAAGTGCCAGAGGCGGCGCTCCCGGGGGGGGGGGCATTATTTTTTTTTGGCCCTCGAAAATTTGAAAACTCTCAACCCCCCCCCCCCCCCCCCCCACCCTTGAGCGCCAGAGGGGGGGGGGGGACATCTCCAAAAAATGGTAAAATTTATGTGTTTTTACACCTTTTTTTTCCCGGGGGGGGGGGGGGGGGGGGGGGGGGCTGGATCCGCCACTGGCTACACGAAATACATTGGCTTCCAGTTATTGAGAAAATACAGTACGGCATACTTGTTCAAAATTTTAAATCTTTGTCAACCAAACTTCCTCCAAACAACTACTCACTTTTTCGACTACAGAAAATATAATAACATTCACTTTGATCTACATCAGCTACTTCCTTCGTCATTCCCAAAACAGGCATTTCTTCATTATTATTATGATAATAGTAATTATTATAAATTTTATAATAAATGTTATCATTATATTGTAGTGCACGCCTTTTTAATGCATTCCAAAGTCCGTGAATCAATATAAAAACTGGTTTATGTCGGTTGAGATCACATTCCCAGGCAACTATAATCGATTGGCAAATATTCAATGTTTGATTGAATAAACTTTAGCTGACTTTGTTGATTTGAAAAACAGCATGTTAACGTCGGGGATCTGTTTCTGTGCATGTCAGAAATATACTTATTTTAATCAGTAATTATTTAATCTTTTTCATTGAAAAACAGAATGCATCAAAGCCATCGGGTGAGTTGGGCAATTTTACATTGTTCTGATTTACACATTGCATTATGAAAAAGTTGAAAAAACATTCTTGTTCACATAGTCTTCATAACACATGGCATTTAATTTGAAACCGCGTTAGTCAATTTTTAACATCTGTACAAGTGTCCTGAAGTGTTTAGTATGACTCATAAAGTAAACAGTAACAGTATCTTTTTTATTTTATTAAACAAGCTCTACCTTGTGTCACAGTCTCAGTCTTGCTCTCATTTGTTAACAGTTGATTATATAGTAGATAGGAATGATTACATGTGGTGAGATCTTGGGAGTGCCCCTTTACCAGTGTGTTCTACTGAGAATTTCTCTGACACCCCCTCCAAAGTATCTCATTTGAAGTGGTTTTCAGTGAGCTTAATTTTCTGATGGGAGTCATTACGGTATTCTTTCTCTTTGAATTTAATGGGTAAATAATGAAAGTTTAAAAGTGCCGACAGGATGACAAGATAATGTAGGCAGGAAGGCGAGAAGATGAGCTAACAGACGAGAAGACGAGTTGATGGAACTCGACTGGTCGACTCGTTTAGGACATAAAACGATTTCCAACGACTAGCCTTCTCATATTTCTGTCCTGAATTATCTCGTCATCTCGTCAGCACTTTTAAGCTTCGGTAAATAATGGGTATACTTCAGATATGCCACATTGATCATTTTGTGTAATACTTGACAAACATTGAGTGTTTGTTTGAGAGGTATTTGAACTTTAGCTGTCACGTAGAACGCTTGTATAAAGTTGGACTGTCTGACTTATGTTTAATGTAGACTTTGTCAATACAAAGCCATATACTCAATCAAAGGTAAGAGATAAAGTGATTATTGTGTAAAGCACTAAGTAGTCGACAATGCACATAATATAATCCTATTAGCAACGTAGTTTTAACCGAGGTTATTTGATAAAAATGTAGTTCTAATCCGTTACTGCTCTGTCGCTAGTAAATGACGCAAAGTAGCAGAGGCCTTTGAATACCCCTTGAGTTTGTTTAACGAAGAGGCACTCTTTCATTACACTTTGCTCACTGCCCTCGATTTAGAGTGTGTGTGTGTATTTGGTTTTTACAGACGTGTATCAATCAGATATGATTATTTACGTCTGGGGACCGACCTTTAACGTCACCATCCGAAAGACGTGATTCAGTTTCGAACCTGCCGTCCTCGGCTGAATCAGTTTGTAACTTCCACTGTTAACTGGATTACAGGCGCACGCCACAACGCCTAGAGCACCCCTTCCCTAACTTTAAAGCCCCACTGCACTACTTATAGCTACTAACGCCCTCTATATAATATAGCAAACAATGTCTAATCGACGACCATTGGTCCCCATGGTTTCCTTTTTCTTATGTTAATTGGGAGCTGATTTGATGAGATAACCACCTGTCATTGACCATGCAGGGAGGTATAATCCCTCCTGGCCAAACTAGTGCACATAGGTTTTAAAGACTCTCCACAACCGCCTGAGTCTTGATTTTCCTGGTACATGTAATACAATTATTGGTCGGTCTGTTGTCAGACCGACTCAGAACCGACTTCAAAGGACCGATTTGGGACGATAGGAGGAAATGTCTTTTTTTTTGTTATGTCGGCTACGTTGGTGTGACCGAGGCATTGTGGTTTATCATTCCCTGCAGGTGGATATCTCATACCCAAAGGCACCACTGTTCTTCTAAACCAATACTCAATGCACTTCGATGAAAGAGAATGGACAGACCCTCATTCTTTCCGACCAGGTAAGCTAAGTGCCTAAGTCATACCGCCAAACCGACCTCAAACCGACTCCAAACCGACCTATTCTTGGCTATTCTTCGTATTGCCAGGTGTTGTCGGTCGGGTGTCGGTCTAACCGGTGATACCTATGTAACACCAGCGAGACTGACACCAGACAAATTACAGACCGAGCAAAACATTACATCACCCCCAAATAGAGTCTGTCCGTTTTTCTATCGGTTTGGAGTCGATTTGACAGTGTGACTGAGGTTGGACTAATCCTCAGTCACACCGCTTCAAACCGGCAAATTCGTGGCTATTCGGGTTTGGCTTAATGTAATATAATATTCGGTGTATCGTTGGTCTGACGTCGGTTTCGTTGGTATGGCTAAGGCAGTAGGCTCTTATTCATGAAGTCGGACTTAGTAACTTTCTCTATTTATGTATGGAGCGCTAAGTGTCGAGCTCTTTATCCGCTACAAATAAAATATAATTCTGTATACAAAAAAAAAAAAAATAAGAATATTTAGTCTTAAGATGAAGAAGATATTATGATGTTATAATGACATGATCATTGCCTGTTTATTTGGAACATAATTTTATAATTTGTTTTGGGATGAGTAGCTTCACACTAGGCTTTTCGTACATGAACGTTGGAGTTCAATGGCGCTTTAAAGGTAAAGATCAGTTCTGGTCATGCGATTGCATTGTGAAAGAAACGTTGTGGAATCGATCAGAAAAGGTTGATCATCTAGCATATAAGTATTGGTGTGTACTGCAAGGTTCTGGAATCATCGAAATGATAAGAAATTTGGCCCAGTCTTGGTAAAGTTACAAGCACCGTACACAGAAAGATGTATACGGGACTACGCACACGTGCACGACACGTGCGTTTTATCCATCACACCCCAATAGATAAACTAACTTAGTAAATATATCAATTAGTAGGCGGTTTCGGCCCGGCAAAATTGTTATCATCATGTATTAGTCAAAACATATTCTTTCACATGATTGGTAATAAGAGCTTCCATTTCATTTTTTTTAAATTGGGGCGTTTCCAATACTGGTCTTTACCTTTAATATATACTAACAAGATATGTGTTAGCAGGCTCAGCTATTTCCCAAGGTCTTTCACAATTTGCCCAACTACAGAATAGGCCCCACAAATATCTTTTCACGTCAATCAAATCCTCCTATCGGTTTCAGATTCCATTTTATTTATCTAAAACTGTATATTCTATTCCATATGTATTTATTTTTTTACAATGGAAGGGTATGGTTTTACAAAGATACAACATTATCAGAAGAACATAGAATGTATTCAAAATACTGAATTTTATGAGAATCAGAATATGACATGAAGTTAATTTAAAAGACATATCAGAAAGCGTTTTTTTCCTTCTAGATAGCTTCCTAAATGATTTCGATTTGATTATATACATGTAGCTGTGATCCTTCATTAAAAATTATATGTTGCCGATCAATTCAGACTTCGTTCTTTTCTGAAAATATAATGCTGCCTGTATAGCTGTACTTCCGCTTGCTGCGCGTGTACAGGCTGCACAATGTACGTTGTATGAGTATTGGCCTGCTTGGCCCGCCATATACTGCCATCCTAAGTTTATGTATATATTTCGTAGAGCACTTCCTGGATGAGAGCGGTACTACCAGGCTGCATCCATCCAGCTTTCAGCCCTTTGGTACTGGTCGTCGGAGCTGCCTCGGGGAAGCCGTGGCCAAAGCAGATCTCTTCCTCATCTTCACCTGGCTTTTGCAGAACTACACCTTTCGAAAGGTTCCGGAATGTGCTGAGGAGAGCCTGCTGAAGCTCCTTCCTGAGACGGCCGCAGGGCGTGTCCTTCAGAATTACAATATCATCATCGAGGAGAGATAGAGCTAGTTACTATGATGAGGAGTCCCAAAATCGCGCACATCTAAAGCGGGACTGCACTACTTGTAGCTACTTGCGCCCTCTATATAGCAAACAATGCCTAAGCGGTGACCATTGGTCCCCATGATCTCCTTTTTCCTAGTGTTAATTGAGAGCTGATTAGATGAGATAACCACCTGTCAGTGACCCTGCAGGGAGGTCTAATCCCCCTGGCCAAACTAGTGCAGACAGGATTTTAAAAAAATCTAGAAAGTGATATTCGAACCATGATTTCTCATATTCTACAGAAATTTATGTAGAACAATCACAACCAAGTGGACGGCAGCAATTTTAGACTACAGTTGGGATAAATTAGTGATTCATCAGCAAAATAATTCCTGCAATATAATAATCTCAAAATTCGATGTAGGATTGGAATGCACTCCAATATTGAAGAAAAAGTCAATGAGTCGATACAAATAATGAATCCTTAACATCTTCTCTCAAAATGAAGATTTCCCAACTCTCATTGGCAACTTAATATTTTTTTGTGGTCAATATTTTCAAAATTTCGCACCCGATTCCAAGAAAACTGTTGTCACCAGGTCATTTCATAGTGTTTCATTGGCGGTATCACTTTTTCAAAATCTTCAATACCGATCTCCCGAGGTCGTGCGCTATGGTCACATACTAAGATACTCCATGCTCTTTCAGTAGCACCCGAGTTTATTATGATGCTTTCATTATTAATCAAGCTCGGCGAAAAGACATCAGTTAGAAATTCAGGACCATCTTCCTATTCTCGACAGCATGTAGGCCTAAAGCCTTGTTCAGATATGACACGGTAAACCGTTGCGGTAAACCGCTTCGGTAAACCGCAGCGGTTTTGTTTTCTTTATTATTATAATGAGTTTATTGTAATACGTTTCACTATCCTGTATTTGTCCTTGCACTATGTATAGGCCTCACAAAAAAACTTTAAAAAACGCCGCGGTTTACCGCTTCATTTCTGAACGAACGTTAAAACATGATACAGTCAAACCTGGCTATAGCGACCGCCCAAGGGACACACAAACAGTGATCTTTGTAGACAGGTGGTCTTTGTAGACAGGTTCCTTTTACATGTTTCAATGAGAAACCATTTTCAAGGGAAACGAAAAATGTGGTCTTTGTAGGCAGGTGGCCTTCGTAGACAGGTGATCACTATAGAAGGTTTGACTGTACTTTAAACGTGTTCTACTTATCTTGGTCCCAAGACAAGCTTGTCAATGCAAAATTGGTTTTGAATAGAAACTAAAATAAGTCATTAGTTATATCAAAACGAAATTTATCAGATAACTGCGATGTAATTAATTATTTAGCAACTACAACGCTATATTTTTTGTTACAACATTTGAATTTTGTTTAAAAAAGTTATTGAGCAATGTTTTTTACTCGATGGTTATCTGATTTAGGCCTTTTACTTATGAGAATTTTATTTCATTTGATCTTGCTTTTGATTCGTACTACAATCAATATATGATTGAAAGAAGTTTAAGCCATTTAATTTCAGGTGAAGGACGGAGAGGTGGGTGAGGGGTAGGAGTAAGTTGTGTGTCTTAATTTTGCAAACACTTATTGCTTCGATTCTGAATGCTTTAGAATTACATATAGAAAACAAATAATGTTGAAATTGAATCAAAGAAAAAATCTTTCTGTTTTTAAAATGGAGTTTCATTACGGAAACTGTGTTGTACTTATGACTGAGAAATATGATTGTTATTATTCTGTTCGTAATAACGTTAATTATCTATAAGATTAAATTATTTGTTTGCTTATCATGTATGAAGAAAACAAATTAAAGATAGTAAATGAAAAATTTGATTGACGTTCTCATTCTTCTTAATTTTTCTGTTTACATGTTCATTATATATTTGACTTCCTGTCATTTCATATTATCGTATCTGTTATTGTACATGAAGTTAGACTGAATGTGTCTGCATGTTTTTTAAATAGGCCTACATATTATGTAAGTTGTGAGCAATTCAGCCATCGGCTTCCATTTTAATAAACAATGAATGAATAAAATATCTAAAGTTTTGCAGTTATTTCAGGATAAAACAATCATTACAAATAAAATTCGGGACTTTCTTCATTTGTCACTCATAAAGGGTTCTAGGACAATTGGCCCCTGGGTAATCACCCCCGGAAAATTACCCCTCCCCCCCCCCCCCCGGGAACTACCCCCCAAGGACAATTATCCCCCGGAAAATAACCCCTGGAAAATTACCCCCTCCCCCCGAGGACAATTACCCCAAGGAAAATTCCCCCCCGGAAAATTCCCCCGAGGACAATCAGGATTTAATAGCAAAAGACGATCTGACACATTGAGAGCTGGCTACGAGCCCATTAAATCACATGCATGAACCCACATTCGTTCATATACTAGCACGTTTTCTTCCTCATATTTACTACATATTTCCGTTTATTGATTGATTGATTGATTTATGGTCGGTTTTGTTGGTTGATTGATTGATTGATCGATCGAATGATTGGTCAGTTGACTGACTGATTGATTAGTCGATTGGCTATTTAATATTTGATTGATTGAATTGCGGTTGGTTTTTCATTGATTGGTTTATTGATTGATGCAATGATTGATTTATTGAACTAATGAAAACAAATTGCACGATATGTCTTGATTGATTAATGGATAAATGAATTGATTATTTGATTCATGTTATTCGTCAAATATAATGCAAATTTAAATCATGGCCAATATACAAGACAAAGATTATGACAAATGATGACAAATGGAAGCCAATATGATAAGCATCGGTCGTGTTTAATGATTACCTATAATGGTTTCTAAATATATAACGTACCGCCTCCTATAACGCCCCTTATTAACATCAGGCGCGCCGGAAGCAGTTTGGGATTGGGGGGGGGGGGGCAAACATTCCAGGGGGCTCACCCAGTGGCGGATCGTTGAGGGGGGGGGAACGTTTAAAAACACGTTATTTTAACCCTTTTTTTGGAGATAGGCCCCCTCCCCTGGCGCTCTAGGGAGGGGGGGTGCGATTTTTAAATTTTCGAGGACCAAAACAAAAAATTAGTGCTCACTTTTTTAGGCATTAAATTACGGTCAGATAGGCATATTTAGATACCTTTTTTGTGAAACTGGCAGGTCACTAATTGGCGGGGAGTCCAGGGGCAGAGCCCCCGGAAGCTCAGGGGTTTTCGGTATTTAATGACGGTTAGATGAGCACCCAGGGCACTCTTTAAGGCCATTGATGTAGTCCAGGGGGCAGAGCCCCATGAAGCTCAGAGGTTCTAGATATTTAACTATGGTCAGATGAGCATCCAGGGGCCCGCCCTGTGGCTCTTGGTGGGGTCCAGGGGGCAGAGCCCCCGGAAGCTTAGGGGTTTGAGTTTTTAATTACGGTCAGATGAGCATCCAGGGGCCCGCCCTAGGGCCCTTGGTGAGGTCCGGGGGGCAGAGCCCCCGGAAGCTCGTTTTTTTAAAGGTATTTCATCACGGTCAGATGAGCATCCAGTGGACCGCCTAAGGGTCCTTGGCAGGGTCCGGGGGCGGAGCCCCCGTAAGCTCTGGGGGTTTAAGCATTGAATTACGGTCAGATGTTCATATTTTGATACCTCATTTGTGACATTGGCAGGTCACTTATTTTTTGTCTCTCTCTTTCTTGTTCTCTGTAACATACTTTTTTTAAAAGTGAGGGGGGGGGGCTCGGGCCCCCAGCCCAGCCATTCTGGGAATTTGGGAATTTCTAATTTTCCAACAAACGCATTAAAAAGGTATGACTTACACAAAAATTGAGAAAAAATACCGGAAAATCATGTCATTTCAGCAACATTTGTAAATCACTGGTATCGAATAAGAAATTACCCCCCCCCCCCACCAGTACCCCAGCGTTCAGGGGCTCATGTCTTCTCACCCCTATAACAAAAACACACACGCTTTCCTATCCTCTCACAATATGTCCACGATATGCGCGTATCGCTAATATAAAAACCTCCATTGATAAATATAGGTAGCATGCGGAATGTTTAGGGAAATTTAATTCCTGTTAACTTTCCTTTTCTTTTAATGGAATTTTATATGTGATTTAATTCAGGTTTTTATTATTGTTATGTTCTTTTGGGTTAACAATACAAACCATCTCTACTCCTTTACTGCTTTTCTTTTTTCTTTTTTGGAGGGGGGGGGCGTTTTTTGGGGGCAAAAATGCGTTTTGCCCCCCACTTTTTTGACTGGGGGGGGGGGCAAGTGCCCCCCCCTGCCACCCCACTTCCGGCGCCTATGATTAACATAGGTCTATAAGTAATGATGAAATAAATAAAAAGTCTAAAGTACGTACGCAGTCATGCATGTTCGGCTATTAAACGAGGTCAGTCATGCAGTACCCTGGGCTAGCTAGACTCCATCGATGTGTGTATTTATATGCTTAGCACAGAGCATGCTAAGATCAGGAGTAACGAGAGTCCGTGATTTCGTGAGTAGCATTTAAATTTAGTCTAAGAGTCGAAGTTTCTTTGCCAGAATATAGATTGTTTCTGCCAGATTCGCAGTTTTCAATTACGCAATTAGGACACACGAAAGTCAATTGCATGTGGGCTTGACACGTACCTCATCGCGATTTAAAGCTTGTCTATCCGGAGTGAGTATATATAGTTGCACTCCTGACCATGTATCACCGTGTCAATACACTTTACCAGTCTGTTTATTTGTCATTTTACTCCACGTATTTAGTTCCTACTTTTGTCAATACACACATGTACAATGGATGTATCCGTCATGAAAGGTCAATAGGGACTTTTAGATTTGCGTGGACTGATACGTGTGACGTCCATTCAAGACAGTGCATTAAAAGGACGTCGATCGTAGCAATCCCCATGGTCTTCGTGCGAATCTAAAAGTCCCTAATGATTTGTGGTCGTAGTGTGATGGAATGTAAATTATGGACACACTATTTAGCAGAGGAGACTCGGAGGAGGGAAGGAGGAGCTAGGATGAGGCGGGAGAGAGAGAGAGAGAGAGAGAGAAAGAGAGAGAGAGACATCTACATTATTAAGGCCATGTATTTTCTGTCATGCATTATAATCTGATTGGAAATTATGCCATCTCTCCTTCTCTCCCCTTTCCCTTTGGACCCTTACCAAGTCTCCCTATATTTCTCTCTTTTATCAGTCCATCGAGCTTGAGCTCTTATTTCCTTTCTCTTTCTGCTCGTATTTCGATTGTGATGCTGCTCCTATTCTACTTTCATGTTCACATTTATATTCATACCTGAATTTATTCATGATGTGATTCAGAATTGTATTTAAAATTCTTGCTATGTATAAGTCATATAATTGTCTTGTAATATGTCTTGTGCTGAAAGCCGGAGGAACGTACCTGTTCATAGACTTGTTCTTTATAGAGTCTTGACGCCCTTCTGGCTTTCAGCACACGACACCATGTTTTTGTCTTATGTTTTACATATTACATGTTACACCAATGGAAAACGAATTTCTGTATTATATATGGACAATAAAATCTTGAATCTTGAATCTTGAATCTTGAGAGAGAGAAAGAGATAGAGATAGAGAGAGAGAGAGAGAGAGAGAGAGAGTGAGAGAGAGTGTGAGAGAGAGAGAGAGAGAGAGAGAGTGGGGTGGGGGGGGGGGGGGTCAAGGTGGGCGTAAGAGGGTCCACAAACCGATCCATTGAGTACAGCCCCCACTAAAGGGCAAGAAGATGATCTGAGCTATTTAACTGAAACAAATTAAACATTTGTGATTGTATTAATAATATGTGCTATTCTTTTGCAGTAATCATTATAATAATAATTGTATTTAATTATATTAATTGTATTAAGTATTACTACACATTGAAGGCCTTACTCTTCAATTTATTCGACAGCTATTTTATTTTTCCTGAACAGCCCTAGTTTGACAAAAGGCATCAACTCCCATTAACATTGCTTTAAAAGCCCTTCTGCACTATTTTAGCCAGGATGGATTAGACCACCAAGAGTGGTCACTGACAGGTGGCTATATCTCATCAACTCAGCTCTCAATTAACATAAGAAAGATAGGATAATGGGGGACCGACGGGTACCGCTCAGGCATTGTTTTCTATATAGAGGGTGCAAGTAGCTACAAGTAGTACAGTGGGGATTTAAACAATAAATGTAATAGGTTTGTTCTATTTCGCAATTGTTTCTTTTTGCAAAAAAATAGGGTAATGTAGCAGAGCGTGGCAGAGTGTGCAATTTGCAGAGCTCGAGCCCATAGGAAAGCGCATTTCATCGACGGAAGTAAGGTCTCTTCAGGTCAACCTTCTACGTCCTGTGTATGCATGGATTCAACGTGAGTTTTAGCTAAATCCACTGATCTAACAGGGGCGGATCTAGCTTTTTACAAGGGGGGGTGGGGGTAAGGGGGGGGGGTTGACCCAGTGGCGGATCCAGGATTTTCCAAAAATTGCGCCGTTCAACTGTTTTACTTCCCCCTTGTTTCTTCTTTTTTTCCTCTTTTTTCCCCACTTGGCCGCCCAGGGGGGGGGGGGGGGGGGGGAGGGGGGGGGGGGGGGGGGGGGGGAGGGGGGGGGGGGGGGGGTAAACCGCCGAACCCCACCTAGATCCGCCCCTGCCTAATAGGCTAGTTGTCAAGAGAAACTTTCATTAAAAAGTAGTTCATGATCTGACACGTATGGGTATATATACTTATGAGTAGAATACTCGATGCACATGTTCGCGCTCGGATAAAATCAGGCCTTCACAGAACCCAAGTTGAAATGGGTTCTGTATAGTTTTTTGTTACTCTTTATATTCTTTATACTCCTTTGTTATAGTATATTTTAATCCCAATGTGTATTGTCATTGATATTAATCTGTATTTCTTAAAAGAAATATTTTCAACTCTTTTCGCTTTTCAGAGAGGGCGTGCTTGTAGAGGTGGCAGAGGCCCACTCATTTATTGAAAGATGTTTGGTTGCCAGGGGAACAAACCCAACCCACGCCTCTCTGCTGGCTGAGCTCTTGGTATCAGCCGACCATAGAGGGCACTTTAGTCATGGGCTGAATCGTATCGGTAAGAAGGATGAGTAATTCATACAATATCCTTAAAATGTCACTTTGGGAACAATCCTCTTGAAAATATTTTATCTAAATCTAAATGCCCATGATGACTTTTTCCCCTGTTGATAATAACGTTTCCCTTTCTGCGGCTCTTTGTTAAAAGCCAAGACATATGTGACTGCGTCCCCTCTATGCCTCCGTCCCAAACTCACATCTCCCTGTGCCAGAGGCCTTTACATGTAATACTATAATAATAATGATATTTCATATTTATATAGCGCATATATCCACCATGCATGATGCTCAAGGCGCTCCAACTATGACCCCGGCTCTGCTAGGCAGCCGATTTCGGCGCTCACAGCATTCAAGGAATTCCTTTCTACCGGTACCCATTAAACACCTGGGTGGAGAGTGGCAAATGTAGATTAATATCTTGCCACATGACATTAGTGCCGTGGAGGTACTCAAACCGCGGACCCTGTGATACACAGTCCAACGGTATTCTCTTATTTCTGTCATCAATTCATAGATGTATACCTTGAGAACGTTGAACATGGCGTGACCGCAGGAGACGGTGAACCGGTCATCATCAAAGAGATGGCAGGAACTGCCTGGGTGGATGGGAGGAACCTACTTGGTCCTGTCGTGGGGCAGTTCTGTACGGACCTGGCCATCGAGAAGGCTAAACAGTCCGGTATAGGATGGGTTGTAGCAAAAGGTAAGGGCGAGATATGAAATGGATGCATATAAAAGACCAGGTGAAGACACCAGAAAACTCAACTTATTAAAAACTCGTTCAGATCTTTAAATTTTAGTCAAAAAGGGACAGAGACTAAATTTGACAAGTCTCGTTCATTATCCTATTGTGACTTAACCTGCATGCAGTGCATATTCAGGCGCGGATCTACGGGGGGGGGGGGGGGTTAGGGGGTTTAAACCCCCCCCCCCCCTTCGGCCGCCAAAACAAACAAAAAAAACGCACACTGGAGAGAAATCGCCTCGCCGCTACGCGGCTCGTGGACGATGCTTCGCATCGTCATCGGGTCAAACCCCCCCTTAGCAAAAAGCTAGATCCGCCCCTGATATTCACTAATACTCTTGAAAACATGTATTATTTGTATTATATATATATCTTTGAGTGAGTATAGGCCTGCATGATTATCTGCGTAATGATTCGTTGAAGTTATCATCTCTTTATTTCAAAGAAAAGTATAGCAATACACAACTCTGCACGAGTACAATTACTTCAATGATAATCATTTCCATGAACCTATTCAGGGTTTTTTTTTTTAATAATTTTTTACCAGATGTTTCTGCATTTATTGACAAATAAAATAAAAAATGTTCAAAAAATAACAATACGTTACAGGGTATTATAGTATAACAGTGTTATTAGAAATCATTGCACCAGATATACGGGTATTGTGTTTTTAGTTTCTAACCATTACGGTATTTAGTTGGTGGCATTAATTTGCTTAGTAAGTTACAAGTTCTAAACGTTACGGTATTCAGTTGGTTGTATTGATTTGTTTACGTTACAGGTTCTAACCATTACGGAATAGCTGGTTGGTACTCCATGAGGATAAAAGATGCGGGTTTGATCGGACTAAGCTTCACCAACACATCTCCTTGTGTCTATCCTACCAGATCTAAAGAAGTAGGTTTCTCAAGCTGTCCTTACAGCCCACTGACTCATTTTCATTTCAAGTCATTTCATATTAATTTCACAAACCATCATTGAAAAACATATTACATGTATAAATATAACATATATATTATACATCTGGGCCATGTCTTACAAAGAGTTGCGATTGATCCAAATCAATCGCAAGTCTTCCAATCAATCGCAAGTTTGCAGTCTCACATCTCTTATGTACATAGTTGCGATTGATATCGATCGCAAATAAGTTGCGATTGATATCAACTCTTTGTAAGACAGGGCTCTGGTGATACTGAAAGTACCACGTTTATAAAACAATAAAGCAATACATACAAATATTGGTAAAATAAAAGTTAAGTATAAATGAAATTGTGTTCTACAATAGAAATGGTTTGCGAGGCATACCTAAAAGGCTCTAGAGGCCTGTGGGCAAGGTAGCCCATGTCAAAATAGATGATAGTAAATACAAAAGAAGAACACAATTAAGATTGGAACATAACATAAAGAAAAAAGGAGAAGAAGAAGAAGAAGAGAAGAGAAGACAAAGGAGATATATAAAAAAAAAAAGGCGGTGGCTTCAAGATAATAAGCAGAAGATAATAACAAAACAATTATGTGCCACACATTAATGATCCATTTTGCCGCCATTGTATTTCTTATTTGACAGTTACATAACTAAAGGATTTAAAGTTATTGTTATGGAGCTAATCAAAACCGAAAATGGGTAATTTGCAAAGCAGATGATTGTGTGGAGAGGAGCAATGTAATAAAATCCTTTGAGGATATACAGTTAAAAACTCAGTCATTCATTTGACTTTTTGTGTTTTCTTGTAACTCAATAATGAAAGATGGACTGGTTAAATTACTTTTATTGTGGAATACTTATAGATGATAGCTTCGATATGTCACAGTTCTAAGTCACATAAATGGGGACAAATAAATAGTTCACATACCTTAAAAGTTACCAAACGTGATAAGCATGATAAATCTGTATACATGTCAAGATAGTTTTTATGTATTTATTTATTTATTATAAAAAATGCAGAGAAAACTTCTTACATTTATGACGCATCTCATTAGATCGTCCGACTGATCCTGTGTTGAATTCTTTTAGACGTATAGGTCAAGCAAATAGATCAATTATTTTCACATGTTGAAACCCCTTCTCTATATATCCAGATTATCACTGGCACAAATCCCATTGCTTGCAGTGCACCTGCTAATAATGGGGATAGTTTTGATTTAGATATGGCTACTACAACGGTGGCATATGGTAAGGTATGAATCAGACGTCACTTCCATTTACCTTCTTTCCTCACTCTATCTCTCCCTTCTCAATCTCTCTACTCGTTTCCATTCTTCCTGTCTTTCTATCCTTCCTGCTTTTCTCATTTCAAACCTCCTTTCTCTGTCCTCTAGATATCATTTTCTCTTCTGAAATTGATCTTAGATAGTACGTCTGAAGAAGTACAATGTAATTCCTTTATCATGTTAAACGTTTCGTATAAACATTTAACAACTAATTTATTCCTTTCCCTTGTAATTTTTTATTTTGTGGGTATATAACTCAAGAAGGAAAGATGAACTGGTTGAATTAGATCCTTTGTTGAATACTTTTAGATGACTGTATAGGCCAAGCACATTGATGAAGTCTCTGTCTCAGGTGTCCTGGTGTCCACACACTAGATCCCTTTTTACTTCTTATTCTTCATTATGTTATATGATCTGTGATCTATCGGTGGACGAGTGGATACGTCGCCGGACTGTCGATCACAAGGTTCGCGGTTCGAATCCCGTCGCGGCACTAATGTCCTTTGGCAAGACATTGATCTACATTTGGCACACTCCACCCAGGTGAAGTAAATGGGGACCGGTAGGAAGGAATTCCTAGAATGCGAGCACCGAAATCGGTAGCCTAGCAGAGCCGGGGTAATATTGGAGCGCTTTGAGCACCTTGCAGGGTGGATATGTGCGCCATATACATATCCAATATTATTATTATTAAAGTCTGACACCATCCAAATTCTCGGTCTTCGTCTTCCCCGTCTTCCCTTCCAAGATGTCACTGATCATTTTAACCCCTACCCCCCCCCATAAGATGTCTCCTATCCAGTTCTTATTCCATCTTTAGATTGTTTTTCTCAAGTCCTTGGATGGTATTCTTGAAAGCGGACTAACTTTAGTCCATGGATTAATCCACCGACTAAGTATGGAATGCCAAGTGTCCATATGAATATGTTTTTGAATAATTTGATATGTCCCTAAGTTATAACATAATTATAACATAATTATATCATAGTTATATTGTTGTTTATTAATCATGTTATTACATTTTATTTTAATTTAGTGACAGATTAAATTATTCAAAAAAATATTCAAATGGAAACGTGGCATTCCATACTTAGTCGGTGGATTAAACCATGGACTAAAGTAAGTCCGGTTTTTGAGAATACCACCCCTTATGTTCGGTAGATTCCATATTGTCACAAATATCCATAAAACAGAAAATTATGTTCAATTTGCACCAATTAAATTATTTCAATGCACAGGTTGAAATATGTCATCTCAAAGGACAAACTTTACCCCCTGGATGGGGCAGTAATTCAGATGGAAAGGTATCTATATAAATGTATATATGTATTATGATTATAGTTGTCAGTGCTGCTGTTGTATAGTTATGAAAACAAAGTTGTAGGATATAGGCAGGGAATCATAAGCCAAACGACTAGAGAAGGTTAAAGGGCAATAAATTGGAAATCATTAACAAAGATTGATTTAAAATTTTGAATTGAGTCCATTTGACACCCTGTCTACCAGTCAACATCTGGGGCCCGTTTCATAAACCTTTTATCAATAACAAATGCTAAATTTCAAGAATAATGTTCACACTACTAATAGTTATATATCTATATATTCATCTCAGCCAATCAGATGCCATGATTTCAGGAGCTTACAACAGTAGCTTGTAACTTGTTATTGATATCACGTTTTAATTTAAAAAAAAGGGTCCTGGGGCCCGTTTCATAAAACTTTTTATCTATACAAAATTCTAAATTTCTATGACAAATTTGCTCTCAGCCAATCAGATGCCAAGATTTCAGATGCCAAGCTTATAACAGTAGCTTGCAACTTGTTATTGATATCAAGTTTTACGAAACATGGTCCTGTATCCACCTGATCAAGGACCAATGAATTTTTCACACAGGAGACGAGTGATCCAAAAGAAGTACTTAACGGCGGGGGCCTACAACCCCTTGGTGGAGGGGAGATGACAGGTGGATACAAAGGAACCGGTCTGGCCCTGATGGTGGAGGTGATAACTGGTATACTGGGCGGGGCACACTTTGGTACCAACATCAGAAAATGGAGCGCCGGTGAAAGAGAAGCTGACTTGGTGAGTGTATCGATCGGTACTCCGTGTTTAAAAGCAAGATGGTAGCCAGTTTCCATGTTCAGTAGCCTAGTAGGTCCTAATTCACTGAAACCAGACTTTGTGCAAATATCATTAATGGGTGTACAAGTCTCGAACTGACAGGGGAAAAAATACTTCAAACATTTGGGGGGCTACTTTTCAAGCTTGCTTGCTCGAAAATAACACTCTTTATTTTGTTTTGCATTGAACTCTATGCAATTTTTTTGAGGGGGCTCTTTTATGACTTTCGGGGGCTCTTTTTGGCATTTCGGGGGCTAATTCGCCCCGAGCCCCCGTGTATTTTTTCCTGCGAACACAGGAAACCCATGGTTCCCCCAGTAGATACCCCTTAGTCTCTTGGAGAGTCTGTGGGTGACAGAAATGTAGGATAATGACTTCTATGGTGATCGTCGGAAATGCAGAGCTTTACATGAGGCATGTTGGTCATAGAACTGAAGGCTAATCCTGGTGATTGACAACACCTGATATTGGGTAAACACCCGAATCAAAAGTTGATTCGTTTTTCAAACCACATTTGTATGTAAATTGTACATAATTCAACCATTTGGCTGCGAAGTGCAATCCTAATCAAAATGTTGTTGAATTTCCTACTGGATAAAGTGATGGCAGGCCATCCATAAGGCCTAAAATAAAAACTCGTTGTATTGCCCTTTGCGACCGACCCAAAAATCTGAAAATCTACGGTCGGCATTTTAAAAAAGCTTTTTTTTTTAACCGTTTTTTAGAAATGTTTGTATTAATGAATACAAAATATGTGTTTTGTTTGACTTAGGATATAAATGCATGAAATCAAATTATTCCAAACAATCTTCACATTGCTAGCAAGTTTTACAGGTAGTTGAAAAACAACTTCGACAGCAGGAAAGCACAGAGTGTTGTCTCAACACAACATTGCAAACCATGGATTATTATGAGGTGAAAAAGATAAAAATGGAATGATGACTCTGAAACACATGTTTTAAAGCATTAAAAACTGAGAAATATCAGCCAAAAGAGGGCTGATAACAAAAAAAAAACACATTAAAAACTGAAAAATATCGGCCCAAAGAAGGCGACAAAAAAAAAAGGTAAAACAAAAAAATTCTTTTCCGACCGACCGACCCATGTTTTGGCACGTAAAAGGGCAATACAACAAGTTTTTATTTTAGGCCTAACAGTAGCCCCCCCCCCCCACCCCCATGTATGTTGTCAGCAAGGTTACCATGACTATTTTCCCTCTTTCTTTTTTGGCCAGGGACAATGTTTTGTGGCAATAGACCCAGAAGCCTTCGCCCCTGGATTTTCAGAAAGGATGACGTCATTAATAGCCATGTGCAGAAATGCCGAACCCGTGAGTTTAATTCGTATTGAAAAGTCAATCTGCCGCTTCAAACACTATAATGAGAATGCTTTTCTTAAGAATCGAATTGTTTTGATATGTTTCTTAAAGTAACGTGATGTATTCCAGATCAAAAAATACAATATAAATCAAACAACAGATATAATGATAAATTAAAAAAATAAAATAAAATACATAAGCAAATAAACTGATGAATTTCCGCAGTCAAACTTTTTTCTCAGATATATGCAGACGGGTATTTGAGAAATATTAATGTACAGTGAGAAAGTGGGTGAGATTCTTGTTTTTGGCTTTGCTCAGAGTGCTGAACATAAAGTTGATCTTTTTGAAAGATTTTGCGATCGTATTTTTTTCTCGAATTCCTCCACAGGCAAATGGGGAAACGGAAGTACTAGTTGCAGGAGATCGTGCAAGACAACATATGGAGAAAGTTGCTCGAGAGGGGGGCATCAAGTATCATCGGAATCTAATAACCAAATTGGTGAGTAAAGACCTGATGGAAGCTTGGGTGGTATATTGGTGAAGGGTTTCGACTCTCATGCGAGAGGTCCTGGGTTCGATATTTGCTTGGTGCTTACATTCTTGGACGAGGTGTTTTGCCCACATTTGCCACTCTCCACCCAGGTGCATGAAACGGTACCTGTCCATGCTGCGGTAATGCTAATTGTCAGGCTTTCACGAAGTGTAGTGTTTAATGGTAATATGACTAAAGTGACTACCTAGGGTAAATCAAAC
The DNA here is from genome assembly GCA_035222895.1 of Strongylocentrotus droebachiensis. Classification (NCBI taxonomy): domain Eukaryota; kingdom Metazoa; phylum Echinodermata; class Echinoidea; order Camarodonta; family Strongylocentrotidae; genus Strongylocentrotus; species Strongylocentrotus droebachiensis. The sequence continues at coordinate 71,120 of JAVYIG010005093.1, read as the reverse complement.
CCACAAAAATAGATTAAAAATCAATCAATAGAAAAATAGACCTTCACGATATTGAAGAAGCTTTCTTTTTATTTCTGTCGATAAAAAGCAGGTTACACACAATACTGTGCTTCCATTTTTTTCTTCAAGCGGAATATTCATCAAACTAAAGTTTTATCTTACTTAAAATGCAAAAGTGATCTACTTATACCTCAGTCAAACCGCCAGAGCGACACCACCGTGAACCAACTCCGTGCCATTTGAAGTAAATGTAATTAGTGCTTCTGTCTTCAGTTGGTGTGGTGTCGGCACCTTTGATGTGGAGGTGTCGTGGTATAGGGTTTCATTCACTTGAGTGTCTACCCTAGGGTTGAGGGTTCGAATCCAAGCCCGGTACTAATGTTCTTTGGCAAGACATCACTCCACATTTGAATATGCATTTGTAATTGGGTATATACATGTAGCAATTGTTAGGTTAATAATAAGTGCAGTTCCCTCAGGAAGAACAGCATTGATGTTGATGAGGCTTTCCTTATTTTTATAAATATTCTTATCATTAGTATTTGTATTACTATTACTATGATTGACTAGAGATGCGAAGGTCGGGGGTTCGAATCCCGACACGGCACTAATATCCTTTGGCAAGAGATTTACCTGCACTTGCTACTCTCCACCCAGGTGTTAAATGGGTACCCGGTAGGATGCGAAAGTTCATATGGTTGGACGAGCAAGTGTGCGCTTGTAAAATGGCGACTGGCTGGAATGCTCCCCAGGGAGTGGAAAATGTACATTGTGTGCGGGTAAGCCTGAATCCGATGACCGGGGTAATAATATATCATAGTAAGTCATTGAAATGACTTACTGGTAAACGCACGGTCTTTTGAGAGCTCCCGACATATCAACGCAAATTTGGTGAAAATATCCGTTTAATGATCCCATATCTTTAAGAATGGATAAGGGTGCGCGAGACTACAACTTAAGGCAACAGCAGAAGGGAAAATCACAACCAAATGCTTCAACTAAGAGCAAAAACAGTGATGTAATATCAAGCGAAGGTGAGCAATCCGCTACGGCAGGCGCCATTGCTAGTGACACGCCATTGTCATTGCACGAGGACCGCAGCGCACCGGCCACGATGCCCCAAGAACTAGTTTCCTTTATGCTGGAGTCGAGAGCCTCGTTCACTCAACTGAATGGTAAGCTTGACAGAATTATGGATGATATGGCCAACATGAAAACAGACCTGGCAAATACAAAGAAAACTGTATCAGATCTAGAAACCGGTCTAACATACACCTCCGATAAAGTCTCTAGCATTGAAAAAGAAGACCTACCTCAACTACGTTCTTTAATTGACAAAAAAATCGAAGAACTAGAGGAAAAAGTTACCTTGAGTGAAATACATGACAGAAAACAGAACCTGCTTATCTATGGAGTGAGACAGGGGAATGAGAAGGAAGATATCTATGAAGTGGCACAAGATGTCTTTGTGCACTTCATGGGCATTTCGAGGGAAGAGGCAGCTCGGATCCCGCTTACTAATGCTCACAGGCTACGGCCCCCAACCACTCGTGGAGCTGCAGGAGCTCGTCCCCAGCCCCCCACAATTATCATCAGGTTCGTAAGGATGATTGATCGTGATCGCTTGCTGTATGGCTTCGAACGACGACCACGCCAGCCAAGTACACCCCCATCGACCAGTGCCCAGCCGCATATTCCGCCCCCGGAATCGTCCCCCTTCAGTAAAGTCACTATTCGCACTGATCTGCCTCCCAAGATGAAGAGAGAGAGGGGGAGGTTGGCTTCAGTCGCGTATACGCTACGAAAAAAGGATCACTTAGCAACAAGAATAAAAATCTTGGGATCAAAGATAATTCTACAAACGCGTAAAATCACACGGAATGGAGCCGCCCCAGAAAATTGGTCTGCATGGTCTGAACCCGGCAATGGTGAGGAGTAATGAGGTCAGCCACACTAAATAGATTCAAGAGATCTTCAACAAATAATTTAACTTAATGGTGTGTTTTCATCATTATGGTGTTTTGCACCATTGATATTTACAGTTTGTTTTTATATCTTATATGGATTTGCAAGTTGACATCCATTTTTGGTTATGTTCACAATTTAAGTCTTTTGTGATGATCACTTTTTATATCATTATACATGTATATCACATGAAATTCTGATTTTATGCGATCCCTCTTGAAGATGTAAACAAGCAAATTTTATGTGAAGTATATTTGAAACGTACAGCCTATGGGTTTGATCAGTTCTGCCCTGAATTTAATTGTTTAAAAAAAAACTCTGATGTACATGTATACCAACTACTGACTGTTGTAATCTCCTAATGAGTTTTCTATAACTTCAGGACTCTTTTATCAAGTCTCAATATGAAAACTTATTGATGTAGACAAACTCCCCCTTGCCTGCTAAGTTCAACAACTTTAATACAGGAAAGGTCATGCAAAGGACAAACCAAAATGTTCTGTGTTATGCCTACATACATGTAGTGGCTGCATGCTTGTTCATTGCATTCTTTTCTTTTCTTTGGTTATGAAATGAGATTGACTTACAGTCAATTTCATATTGATCTGTGTAAATATGTTAATTAACTGATCCCTTGTTTTGCATACATGGGTAGTTTAGGAAGTTATAAATGCGTCTCCCTTCATTCAGAAAAAGTTTCCTTCGTTCAGGATAATTATGTGGATATAAAATTTCTTTTGGAAATACCTGTATTAAGTTCTGTATCTTTGAGGTAAAAAGTGGTACCTCCTATAATGTTTCCCGATTTTCTCCATAAACTAACGAAATAATATGGTGTTCATGTTGTTGATTCAAGACTGTTGTATGCAATTTAGTAGCTGTGTTAAAAAATATATATAAAAAAAATGTTCACAAACAAATCAAATGACCAGTTGGAGATAAGGTGTTTTATTTCTGTATTTACTGTAATGCATACAACTAGAGCGTGCATTTTCAATTATAGCTTCATGCTTGGGATTGTCTTGCAGTCAAATTGTGAATATGTTTAAATAACTGAATCTTTTGTTTTGCATAATTATGGAGGTGATTTACCTGGCCAGATGGTACATTCTTTTTAATTGGATCTTCGGTATATTGTCATCATATTGACACAAAGACATACCACATTTGCTTTTATTATTAATTAGCTAACCGTATGTGGCGTTTTGGTTTGATTAACAATCTTTGTGTTCCGCATTTTCACCTGCATTTATTTGGGAGGTTCACTCCAGGGGCGGATCTAGCTTTTTGCTAAGGGGGGGGTTTGACCAAAATAATGACGATGCGGAGCATCGTCCACGAGCCGCGAAGCGGCGAGCCGATTTTTTTGGGGGTGTTTATTTGAACCCCATAAGTGATGTTTTCCTGGCATCTATTAACACAATGGAGACTATAAAAAGCAGTGCATGATAACGTCTTTTTAAATCAAGTAACAGTTTAATACACAGTTATATCCAGAGTTATCATGTGTTTGGTTAAGTTACCAAATGAGTTGAATATCTTCTCACAATATTTGCACTTGAAAGGGTTTCTCTCCAGCGTGCGTTCTTTTTTCTTTCTTTTTTTCTTTTTTTTCCTCTTTTTTTTCCCTTTTTTTGGGGGGGGGGGGGGGGGCCGCCCAAGGGGGGGGTTTAAACCCCCTAAACCCCCCCCCCCCCCGTAGATCCGCGCCTGCACTCTGATTTGGGGTTGGTTGCTCTATTGGAGCCTATCTCGTGTCGGGCGGGCATTCCAAGCATGTTTAATTTTTAATACGCATGGGAGCTCATCCATGTCCGTGCATGCTTATGTGTGGTTCTATTATGCACACGAAATTGTGTGTGTATCTAATCGTTTACCAGTCGTATCAATGTATCAATGTTTCTTTTAGTGTAGTCTCTTCTTTGTATTCTACTTTCTTTTCACACTCGTCTTTCTCTCTCCCCAGGTCTCTTGCCTTGCCCACGCGCTCACGCCCATTGTCCGTACGGGAAACGATGTACTTTATTTTGTGTTATACTCTGATCCCTAATGGCTGAAAACGTTCCCTTCAGTATACTGAGCGATGATGAGCTTTACGATTTGTTTAGACCAAACATTAATACTAAAAATAATGATCTAAATTCTTCTCATTTTGGCGATCTTGCATCTCAAGGAATTAATAATCTAGCTACTGACCTAAACGAAGATAATGATAACCATTATTCAAGTTCTAACTATTTAACTGTGAATCAATTTAAATCTCTTAAAAAAACACCTAATACATTTTCAATTATGCACTTAAATGTAAGGAGTTTGAATTGTAACTTCGATAACTTGCGCTTTTTAACGGATACTCCCTTACACACACATTTTTCTGTAATTGCTTTGACCGAAACATGGTTAACTCGGGAATCTGCAGGTTCATATTCACTCCCCGGTTATGTCCTTTTAGAAAATAGTAGAGTTAATAAAAGAGGAGGTGGGGTAGCTCTGTATATCAATCAGCTTTTTGACTATTTTATTCATAGCAATCTTAATTGTATGACTGAAATTGCTGAATCAATTGTCATTGAAATTAGAGTACCAAATGCTAAGAATATTTTGATTACGGTATGTTACAGACCTCCTAGTTCGAATATTCCTGTCTTCTTAGAATATTTGCAAGATTTACTACAAAATCCAGTCTTTACCAATAAAGACTGCTATATCGTGGGAGATTTTAACATAGATATTTCTAAATCTTCAGCTCCAAATACTTCACAAGATTTTTTGGATATCATGCTATCTTCATCCTTATTACCTTTAATCACAAAACCAACCCGAGTTACCAACCAAACAGCAACCCTTATTGATAATATCTTCTGCAATGTTGTTCCCTTACCTGAATCAGGAATAATTTTATCCGACATATCTGATCACTACCCAATTTTTTCACGAAGTCATTGTATTTTTAATAAAAAAGTCACCCCCTCGCAAAGATTCAGAAAAGTAACACCTAATAAAATAGCGCGATTGAAGGAAAGTCTCGAAGAGGCTGATTGGACTGAAGTTAATAGTTCGCATGATACAAATACTGCGTATGATAAATTTATGACGATTCTTATGTCTCATTTAGATAGACACATTCCATTAGTGAACAAATGTTCTAATTATAAAAAGAGTCCCAGACTTCCATGGATAACTAAACCAATTTTAAGATTAATCAATCGAAAAAACAACTTATATTACGCAAGCAAAATTCAGCGTTCTGAAAAGTCTCACCGTAAATATAGCACTTACAAAAATATTCTCACTAAAATATTACGTATTGAAAAACGAAAATATTTTACAAATCAGTTGATTCTATTCAAACATGATATTAGTAAAACATGGAAAATCATAAATAGTGCCATTAATAAGCATAACGATAAATCGCGTATAGAAAAAATAACATATAACAACGTAGAAATTCGCGACTCAGCGCAGATGGCCGATACGTTTAATCAATATTTCTCTCAAATAGGACATAGCCTTGCAGATGATATTCCTCCAACGCAAAAGAAATTTTTAGACTTTATAGACCAGCCAAATCCCAATTCACTATTTTTTGTCCCCGTACATAGAAATGAATTAATAGATATAGTTCATAACTTGAAAAATAAAAAGAGTACTGGACACGATGGCATTGATAATATTTTATTGAAAAACGTCATAAACTACATTGTCGATCCGCTGGTGCATATATTCAATTTATCCTTGACTAGCGGTGTTGTTCCCGATTGTATGAAGATTTCTAAGGTTATACCGGTTTACAAAAAAGGAGAAAGGGATACTATATGTAATTTTAGACCAATTTCTCTCCTGCCTGCTCTTTCAAAAATTCTGGAAAGAATAATATATACAAGACTTCTAAACTTTCTGAATAAAAACAGCATAATTTCTCATTTTCAGTTTGGCTTTCGCCAAAAACATAGTACATCCCATGCTTTACTTACCCTTGTCGAAAAAGTTACAGAAGCTATTGAAAAATACAAGCATACTGTGGGTGTTTTCCTGGACCTCTCCAAGGCCTTTGATACCATCGATCATAAAATACTTCTCTACAAATTGAACAATTACGGAATTCGTGGTAGGGCCTTGGAGTGGTTCAGAGGCTACCTAACGAACCGCAAGCAATTTGTGTGTATTAACGACCAATGTTCTTCTATGCAAGATGTAGATTGTGGTGTTCCACAGGGCAGTCTACTGGGCCCACTTTTATTTATTACCTATATAAACGATATCCGAAATTCCTCTAATATCCTTTCCTTCCTCTTATTTGCAGATGATTCGAATGTGCTCTTCTCACATGCAGATCCTGATATTTTGGTCAATATACTAAACATTGAATTAGACAAATTGTTACAATGGATAAGAGCTAATAAGTTATCATTAAATTTACAAAAAACAAAATGTATGCTCTTCAGCAATTCTATAGGTAACTTACCACATAATGTTAAACTAGATAATACTGACATAGAAGCCGTCACTTCAATGAAATTTTTAGGTTTGATAATAGACGATAAACTCTCATGGAAATGTCATATTGATAGCATTTGCCGAACAATCTCTCGCAACATAGGGATTGTAAATAAGGTTAAGTTTTTTCTGCCAACCTCCTCCCTACTAATGCTTTACTCGACATTAATTTTGCCCTACTTAAATTATGGTATTATTGTTTGGGGTAATACATACGATTCTTATCTTCATAGAATACTACTTCTACAAAAAAAAGCTATGCGTGTTATTTGTAACACTTCCTGGAGATCTCATACTGACGTTTTATTTGTTGAAAATAATGTGTTGAAAATAAATGATTTGTATCGTTATAGCCTTGGTCAGTTTATGTACCAGTTCAATAATAATACGCTACCATCAGCCTTCAATTTAATATTCATCAAAAATAAAACTATACATAAATACCCTACGCGCCAATCTGACGAATTTCATCTGCCATTAACTAGAACTTTACTTGCTAAATCCATATTCACTTACGCAGGCCCTAAGCTATGGACCATTCTTGATGTTAGCATCAAGAATGCCCCCAGTTTAAATTCTTTTAAATTCAAATTAAAAAAATATTTTTTGCGTAATTATCAAGCGTTAGCTCTCTCTTTTTAAATTTATTTAACTCAATAAAATACATTGGATATTTTGATTCATTTTGTACTGGCCATCCGTATTCCAGTCGGCCCGTGTTGTGTTGTGTGTGTTATAGGTAAGAGCCCTGCCCTCTCTCGTTGTCTCCCTTCTTTCCCTGTCCCTTTCACTCCTTCTATGTTATGTTTCATTGGTTTATGTATTTGTGCGTTCCTTTATTATTGATATACTATTTTTGCAACTATAAGTTATAGGGGGCTGCAATCTACAAGCTCAGCTTTTCAGCAGTCCCCTCCATGACCAACCTGTTTTATATGCCTATTGTACACTGTGGACCAATTACAAATATATTGTTAAGTTTCATTGTTTTACTATGTACAATGCAATCCCATGTACTTTATTTATTTTGTTGGAAATGGAAATAAACGAAATGAAATGAAATGAAATATATGTAAAGCGCTCAGGCACATCGTTGGATCGATGTATTGAGCGCTACATAAACACGGAATAATATTATGATTATTATTGTTATTACTATTATTATAACTAGGATTATCATCATATTATTTAATTATTCATTATCATTTTTTGAATAATTTTTATAATCATCTTTATTATTTCCAGGATGGTCTTGCAGCCAGATTGGAGGTGGATCCAATAAGATGCGAGACGACACGATGAGCACTAAAAACAGAAATGTTTTATTCACCACCACCACCAGTGCCTTAATTCAAAAAGCGACAACAACCCTCTATGAATGTTGTTTTCGGTCATCATTTTGTAAAAAACAGGACCCTATCACGAGCATTTTGCTTTTAAGAGTAACCCACCATTTTATATTTTGATATTATTACTGTTAATTTACACGTTTGTTCAAATTGGTTTAAATGGAAAATAAATGTAATTGAATTGAATCTCTGTAAAGATTGTTGCTACCTTCATTTTATGACTAGCTTGGTTTCAACTTTCTCAAGTTTTTAATTAAAGCATCTTCAGACATTATTTTGTTCCATGCGATACCATTTTATTATTCATTTATTTATTTCTAACATTTATACAGGGTGGCACATATCACCAATTTGGTGGCCTTTCACTAGGCCCTGTTTGGTATTAAAGAATAAAACAAATAACAGCAGCAAAACAAAAATAGATAAATACACAAGCATATAAACAGTTATAAAACAAATTAATCGGTATCCTCATGATAACCGACATCTGCATTTGTTTCTGTCACTGACTGCTTTGGTCAGGCTTCCATCATGTTGTGGATGTCATCTATGTATAAATCAGCACATATATATTTTGCTTACTATCAGTGAAGATAACATGTATAGACAACATGGATGGATTAGCGTTACGATTTCTAGCTCCCTTGAACAACATCATCAAAGCACCTACCCAAACTTTGCAAACCTATTACCAAAATGTAATTTCTTTTCAACTTCCCGCTTGACTTGAGATTGCTTTTTCCCACGAACACCCCGTTAGGTAGCAATATCATGAAATGCACAAACACCGCGCCACAACGCCCACACCCCCTCAATGTTATATTCTCATTGCGGAGCTTGAGACCATAGAGAGAGATAGGGAGAGAGAGGGGGAGAAAAAGAGAGAGAGTGAAAGAGTTGAGAGAGAGGGAGAGAAAGAGAGAAAGAGAAAGAGAGAGAGAGATAGAAAGAAAGATGAGAGAGATGGGAATGTGAGAGAGCCGAGGGAGAGAGAAGATGATGATGTTTATGTGAAAGAGAGAGAGAGAAAGAGAGAGAGAGGGAGAGAGAGAGACGATAATATCTCCCCCTATTTCTACACCACCCCTTTCTCTTTATCTTTATCTCTCCCTCTCCCCCTATTTCTACACCACCCCTCTCTCTCCTTCTCTCTCTCTCTCTCTCTCTCCCTCTCTCACTCTCTTTATCTTTTTCTATTTCTCTCTCTCTCCCTCTCTCCCTATTTCTACACCACCCCCTTTCTCTCTATCTTTACCCCCCCCCCCCTATTTCTACACCACCCCCTCTCTCCCCTCCCCCTCCCCCCTCTCTCTCTCTCTCTCAATCTCGTTCTTGAACAATGTGTCCATCACAGTACAGAGCTTGGAAAATATTACATCAATATGAATTACTATTATAACAAAACCCGAAAAAGTATGGGGTAAATGCTTTCTATAGCTTGGAAGATCATACAAAAGATGCAATAAGGCGCGTGTGCGGTATATTCCAATTCCATTCATTACGATTTGAAAAGGCTTTGATACTTGATAGGCTATTTGATATTTGCAAACTTAAGCTTCTCTATTCTACTTTTTCGTTTCTGTATCATAACCATCTCAATGACATGTATTTATACAACTGTCAAGCCATAGAATTATCCTTGAATGGGTAATTGTATTAACTCTTTGAAGGCTGGTAGAACTAAAGAGATTCTCATTTGGATGTTTAATCTTATTCCCACTGATCATGCCAAGTACGAGTCCACAACAATTATTTGAATAATTTCCAATGACGTAGTCATAATATGCTGTACAGTAGCGGTTCTAGAGGTACCTTGGGGAACTCACCCCCTAAAAAATAAGAATAATCTAAGCGAGGCACATAAAATGACTGCAACATACCAAAGAACCGCGTCTGATGGTGTCACAGCGCAGTCCCCTATTGATCGCCTTTTGAAGGCCAAGAAGAAAAGTATGAACCGTGCACAGGGAAATCAGTTAAAACCTCAGCTCGTTTTGGAAGAGTTCCCCTCCTCCTGCCGCCAATATCAATCACTGGATCCGCCACATCTTTTCTGCTGTCGTTTAGCAGCCATAACTGCAAGCTCAGGTGCAAATCGCAGTTGTATTTTTCAACGTTCTTAAGACCCCCAAAAGGGAGGATCGTTTGTAAGAGGTCGTTGATAAAACAAAACAAAGTTATTAAAGACTTCTCGCGAATTGTCCCCTATGAGGATAGTATTTGCTATATTTTAGTATACTTGAAAAACACTTAGTTTCTTCAAATATGAGGGCTGGTGTTTGGGTAGAAGTAATTGATCGCATCTTCCTCCTCGTCGCTGGTATTCCCGGTAATCTCTGCATCATCATGGTGTACAGGAAGCGCAAGGCTGGAGGGAGTACCCGTCTGTACATAATCGCAATGGCGGCCGTAGACTTAGCCATTTGCTTGTTGAGTCCTGCCATGATCTATCACAAGCTCTCTCAAGGCCGATATACCAGTATTATCTTCTGCAAGCTTTTTGTCTTCGGTTACATCTCGTTGTGGAATCTGTCTCTTCTGATTATGGTGGTGATTGGAATCGACCGCTACATCAAGGTTTGTCATTCTACTAGACCAAAGGCCAACCGTCGGCGTGCGAAAATTACCATTGCTTTCTGCATCGTGGTTTCTTTTGCCTCGAACATTTCTTTTCTCTTTTTTCTTTCTTTACAACAACTGGACACCGGTGAGGTGATTTGTTCGCAGAACTCTGACGGTCAGTTTCAAGGGATTATCACAGGTGTAATGTATTTAGTGTCGTTCGTTACTGCGTTCGCTACATATGGGATGATCTACAGAAGCGTGAAGATTCACAAGAGGGTTCGGGCCAACCTGTTTACCTCTCGCAGGCCAGAGCCGGGGTGTCCTATGGTATTAGCTCGTGCGTCTCACGTGGCTCCATCTGCTAATGACATGACTGAGAACGACACCAACCTTAGAACATCTAGGCACGGAGCTTCAACAGCAGTACAATCTGTATCCAGGTACGTACATTCAGCTAATGGCCAACGTGTATTAGACCAAGGACCAATAGGCCCAGCGGTGGCTGTACACAGACTAGCATGGTTGGACAACACTATCAGTAATGTGCCAAACAACAGCGCCCTCTTGCCCACTTATCACTTGTCTAACGATGGTATGGTGGATGAACCAGTGGCATCTAGCATTGTTTCATACAAGAAAACGCCACTCGATAAGACCACAAAGATGATGTTAGCATTGACAGTTATTTACTTTCTCACTTGGCTCCCAGAGGCTCTGGCAAGTATGTTTCTTCGGGAAGTGATATCGAGCGCAATGGATGAACACATTGTTGCGGATATACTCGTTTCTTTTCTTCGGGACTTGTTGTCCATTAACCACGTCATCAACCCAGTTGTCTATGGTCTCTTAAACAAAAGATTTCGACAGGACCTTTTTAAATTGTTCAAATTCTAATCTAATATGGAAGTACCTTGGTCTAGTGGAAAAGTCATCGGACTATGAATCACGTCATACGGGGTTCAAATCCCTGTCATGGCACTGAGGTCATTTGGCAACACAGTAATCTACATTTGCCACTCTCAATCCAGGTGGAGAAAATGGGTACTCAGTAGAAAATTATTTTTATAAATGCCAGCGCGCCATAATGGCAGCTATACTAAAACAATGGAACGTCAGACATGAGCGATATACAAGAACCCACTATTATTGTCATTACTAATATTATCATCATTATCATCTTCATTATTCTTTTTCCTCATCATTTTATCTTTATTTTCTGGATTATACATAATATAGAGACATGAGACATGTATATATTTATTTGTTTCAATAAATGTAAACATCAACTGTCACACGAAATTGATCATCAACCGGAAAAAGTGCGATTACTTCATTTTACTTTTGTTTTTATTAATATTTCTTTCTTTCTTTCATTTACATGTCCATTTAGGGGAATCTGACACTCTAATGTAAATACCATATAGTAGAAAATATTGGTTAAATCAGTGTTCCTATTATTTTCATCAGGTTATGGTGTTTGAGTTTAGTTCAATGTTTAAATCTTATAATGTTTTTTAATCATGTAGTGTTATCTTCTTTAATGCTTTTTCATGCTTCTGTGTGGGCGTTAATATGCCACTGTGTTATTTATCAATTTCCAGTGACTTATTTTGTACATTTTTTCATGAGTAGAAGGGTATGCTTGAGCATAACCTTTTAGACTAATTTTGGTTCATACTTCCTTTGCTGAACGTACCTTTGAACACAACTTAGTATTAGCTTTTCATTATTGACATAATTTTTTTTATATAGAAATCATTTAGTGTGAGTACGCGCGTGTGTGTGTGTGTTTGTTTGTGCGTGGATATGGGTGTGTGTTCCCAATTTCACTCCCAATGCACTCATATGTTTCAATGAATAAAGAATATGTATCAACTATGTAATAATTTCATGGCTTCATTATCATTTGCAAGTTTTGGCGTCACTGTGTCTGAGAGGGGGAAACGATTAGAACCACTGTCACTCTCGTGTCTATCTCTCCAAGTAAAGCTGTTTTGGATGTGCAGGTAGACCACTATACCGGGGTCCCCCGACACTTATACGAATAGTGTTGCGGGTTCTTAAAACGTAAAGGTGGTGCCTCTCCTCTGCACGGGTCCCACATTTAACTTCCTATCCGAGGGACGGAGTGCTTTCTACTGTAACCTAGTCTGCTTCTATGAAACAGGAAAGGGGCATATTAACGCATAACACAGGCTTCAGACACCAACGGTTGGATTCGAACCCACGATCATGGGTTCGACAGGCAAACGCTTTTACCGACTCATCCATCTTGCCTCCTTAATCAGGCGTCGTTCTTTACATGGGATTCTCTTATCATTCTAAATCTCATATCGATATAGCGAATCAAACAACGCGCCAACGAAGAGTTTTATTTCAAGCCCTGGTCCATATTTCGTTTCTTATTATTATAAGTCGATGTGCGTAAATGTCAAGTTTGCCACTGAAGAAATAATATTAGCTTGACGGACAAAAGTAGTAATTGCTAAGCATTCGTATAATTAATAAAAAGCATGTTATTGGCAAAATATAGCAAAATAAAGCGGTCGACTGCGGTGTGACATAAATCAGAAGTAAAGAAAACAGACTTAGACACGAGAATAAATAATTTAGACGTTGAAATGATAGGTCTACATTTATTTTCATCATTTTTCAACGGAAACATATTTTCTGAGAACGATTCGTGCATGTATCCATATTTCTTAAATGTATGTAACGATACGGAATGAGAAAGAATGGGGAAACATTTATCAGAACGAAATTTGTAGCATGCGAAACCGATTAGCAAATATCTCTTTTCCACCGCCTGTAAACGTATTCCCACATGTAAGCATCTAATGCTATGGTCACATTACCCAAAAGTAGACTGCTCGGCGGCCGAGCGGCGAGTTTTTAACCAATTCTGCCCGGCGGCTGCCCGGCCACCGACCGGCGGCCGCCCAGGCACCGCTCGGTTTTAGGTCATCGCTCGGTCGCCGCTGAAGTTTTAGCGCGGAGTTAAAATTTGGGCGGCGCCTGCTCACTTTTCACTCGCCGCCCAAAATACGCTCGGTGCCTGGGCGGTCGCCGCCCGGGCACCGACCTAATCGCTGGGCGATGCCTAATTCCAGCAGGGACCGAGCAGGCTACTGATCGGTCGGTCGCTGCTCTGATTTGTGACCATAGCTTAAATGTGTCCAACTCAGGCTTTAATACTCCAACGAAGTCAGGAAGCACTTTGAACCAAGATGAATAATGTACATAATTTGGTATTTGAATGAAATTACATTGTATAGCAAAATATATATCGATTGACTAGGATTACACATATAGCTGTGGTAGATGAACACGGGGTACACACCCCTCCCTTTCCCTACTCACACATAAACAAAAAACACATTTTTTGAAAAACTTACAAAAAAAATAGATTGTCACAATGTACGCTGAGGTTTTCCAGGGATTACGGACTTTCGAGTTTTCACCTAATACCATAATTAAGACGATCCTGGACCAGCCTCTCAATTATTAGCAGTCTAATAGATGCAACATATTTTATCTCGATATAATAACCCAGAATGGTAAAGAATTAGTCAACGGACGCTTCATCAAAGATTTTCATATTCACATCAAAGCCCCTCAGTTTAAGGATACGACCCCGCCAAATTAATAATTCAATAGAAGTTGTTCAGTTGATATAAGTTTGTGCAAGTCATTTGCATCGTTTCACTCCAAACTATAATAGGAGAACGACAACAGTTTATAATTGTGAATGACTAAGCACCTTTTTGCTGGTTCAATTTCTGCATCACTTTGCCATCCAGTTATTACTACATTGTACAATCTTATTGTTTATTTTATTGTTAGGATACCTTATATCCTATTGCGAATGTGGTAGGTTTCTTGGAGAGTTGTACTGTTTTTTGTGATTTTGTTCCCCAAAGTTGTGATTGGATCGTAACATCGCTTTAATAGTTTTATACTGATCATTACTCAATATTTTACTCAAAGTCCTATAGGTACCACGCCTATATCTTTAAAGATAAACTCCAGTTCTGGTTTAAAAAAAAAAGAAAATTAATTCTCACAGAATCAAACGAAACTTACACTGAATGTTCAAGATTACAAATAAATGACATGTGCCAAACAATTTTGGAAGAAAATGTATACTGGCTGAGTAATGAGCATAGAAAGACAAGGAAATCAAGGTAGTACTAGCCGGGCCCCGACACGATGTGTGTTGTCTCACATATAGCTTTCTGTGTACAGTGCTTGTTACTTTACCAAGACTCGGCCACATTTATGATGATTTTGATGACTCCAGAACCTTGCAGTGCACACCAATACTTACATGCTACATGATCAACTGTTTCTGATCCATTCCACACCTTTTCTTTCACAATGCAATCGCATTTCCAGAACTCAACTTTATCTTTAATATGCGCGTCGCACTCGAGACATAATTTATTACCCCCTCTTACAATAATTCACATGTCAATCATCGTGCGACCTATCACTTGATTTACTCCATTTATACTATGCCTGTATGTGAGGCAACTTAAAAGTGCCGACGAGGTGACGATATGAATAGGACAAGGAGTCGACCGGCCAAATTTTGAACGCCTTACGAACGAAAATTCGCATGGCCTTTGAACGAACGACTCATTGCGTTCGTAATGCGTTCGTAAGGTGTAATTGTTTAGGACGAGAAGACGAGTTGTTGTTTAGTATAATCTTTTGGTGACGTATTATATTTATATATATATATATTTTATATCCAGAATGCTCTGAATTACAAATCACAGCCTGCCGACTTCCAGTAATCCGCCATCTCGTCTTCCCGTCCTGAACATGCTAAATAATTCGACTGGCTAAGTTCCAACAATCCGTTATGTCGCCTTCTCGTCCTAAACAAGACGTTTTGCCGAGTTCCATCAGCTAATTCTTGTCATCTTGTCTTCTCGTCTTACATAAGTGAACTTGTCGATCATCTCGTTTTTTCGTCCCCTAAACATGCTAAACAATTCGACTTGCCGAGTTCCAACAACTCGTCATCTAGTTTTAAAATATCGAGCTGTCGAGTTCCAACAAACCATCTTATCTTCCGAGACAAGTCGATTTGCCGAGTTCCGTCAACTTGTTTTTTTAGCCTTTTAACTCGTTTCTCGTCTCTTTGTCTCAATTCATCTCGTCACCTCGCTGGCACTTTTAAGCTTTCGTAATTTATGTTTCCGTGCATGGTCGTACCGAAGACCACCATTATTGGTGATAATGAGTGACCCTGCCTAAATATCAGAAATACATAAATAAATAAATCTACACTTAGGCCCATACGATTAGAATAATATTACGATGAATCGTTTCTATTGACGTTGGTGGCGGTAACCTGCTGGGTTTTAGTAGTAACGTTACGATTTATAGACACATTACGTCTCCGTGACGACTCCTTGTTCCGTCGAGAGGTCATCAGACCGTACGGACCAGGGTGAGTTTCCTTCTGTCTCGCACCGACGCTGGCGTGATAGCGTGCAAGGATGGCGAGTTTGTTGAGGACGATTTCGACAGCCAAGCAGATCTGATCGAGATGGTGTCTCGGGACGCCTTGGTGAACGGGAAGGTAGATGATATGGTCCATGATGAACGACGCCGTGGTCGGTCGACATTGGGTCTCGTCGATGCCGACTAGGGCCGTTGTCGCATGCGTATCGGTGGAACGTGGGGAGGTGACGAGCTCGATCTGAGCGAGGCTTCTCGCAGCACCAATACCTAGTCCATTGAGGCGCTGATACACTTCCTCGGGATTATCCTAAGAAAACGATGGTAAAAAAAAAATGAATATCAGTGACTTATACAAATGAACAGTTTGACAAGATGCAAAAGTATGTTATAAGTTATGTACCAAATTCAATTTATGTACATGCTAAATTTAAAAAAAAAAGCTTCTTATTATGGGCCTAATGGCAATAGCTTGATCGTGTATGTTATTCTTTCAGTTGATGTTTACATTTACGTTTAGTTTGTACATATGTTGAAAACTAATGGAATTTTATAGGAAAAAAATAGCGGGAAAGAAAAGTTGTAATGGAGGAAAAAATTGTTTGACAAGAAACAATTGAGATATATGTTATATTTACTATCAGGGATGATGTTATCATTAGCCAAAACGAAAACTAGGAACGAATACCATAGGAAAAGAAGCAGAACTCACAACGAGGATGGGAAAGAGCCAGTATCCGCAGATCAGAGCATCGGTGCCAATCTGGCCTGCCACCTGCGGGAGCCTATCCAATACGTAGTCCCCGACATCTCTAGATCTCTCCAGATCCTTCGGGTCAACGTGTTTCAATCTGATGATAGATATTACAAGAAGGAAGTCACGTTACCAATTACTCAAGATGATGCTAGAGCGCCGTATGACAGCCGTGCTAAAGCCAGGGTAATAATCGGGAGCGCCAGGAGGGTCAAATCTGACTGACATGAGCGCTATACAAGAACCCACTATTATTATTATTATTTGTAAGGTCATTTAAAGCCCCACTGTACTACTTATAACTACTTGCGCCCTCTATATAGCAAACAGTGCCTAATCGGTGACCGTTGATCCCCATGGTCCCATTTTTCCTATGTTAATTGAGAGCTGATTTGATGATATAACCACTTGTCAGTGACCATGCAGGGAGGTCTAATCTCTCATGGCCAAACTAGTGTAGAGGAGCTTTAATAGATGCATGTGTGACGTATGACGATACACAGTCACAATTTGTATCCACATTTCACTATGGCCCAAAATAGCATTATTGTCATGGCACTATAGACAGATGGCGCTCATACACCAGATGTGCCATGTGTTGTGGCAATAGGATTATTTAAAAATAAATTATATCAGACAAAATGCTCAGCAGAGAATGTTATCATTTAATAGTTTGTTTCAATGATCTACCAACAAGATCTTGTATATAGAACTGTGCTAATCATGCTAATAAGGAATTCATGTTCAATCGACTTAAGTATGATGATTTTCCCTATTGCTACAACACTTGTGGAGCTCATGCCAAATAGGATCTTTAGTGGAAAAACAAATTTGATCATGACTTTGTATTTCCTTGCGTCACAATACTGAAATTGATTCATATTAAACATGACATCTAAATTTACTGAAAATTGAAGTGAATTGAGCCCAAAATATATTGTATATCAGAAAGGAACTGTTAAGAATATGTATATTCACCTTCGATGCAGCATGAATGTCATTGTCGTCGAAGGTCTCTCACGAAGCTGACGCACTAGACCAGCCGCAGGGGGCGCTGTTAAATACGAATTGATGACCTCCTTGAGATTGATACGAACAAGCTTGGCCAACCCAGACAAAAGATTCAATAAGAAAGGGCACTGTAGAGCCTTTGCAGTCAACGTGCATTTAAAAGCCTTGCGGATATACTCCACTTCAGATCCTTGAGGATACGTCTTCTGTAGTTCTTCCATTTTCTCTCGGAGATATTTGTCTTTGATCCTGGTGATAGATCCACCGAACGCGGTGCATGGGTAGATGACACCGAAGTTGAAGAATACCAGATCCGATTCTGGGTTTATGGAATGCGCTGGCGCCAAGCACGCCAAAGAGCAGTCTTCCAGGACGTGAACGCCATGTTCGTGGGCGATTTCCGTGACCGCTGACAGGTCGCACACCCGTCCGAACAGATGCGACACCACGATGGCCACAGTGTTTTCATTGAGAAGAAGCCTCAGGATTTCCAGTTCCGGTGAGAGCTGCTCCCGGGTAACATCCAAAGGAATCACCTGCAGTCCGTGGTGAAGCAGTACCTGGATGGTGTCTCGCGTGTTGATTGCAGTGACGATGACCTCTGACCCCGGTGGGTACTTCTGGACCCGGAAGAACAAGTCCAGACTGGTGTTGACCGATGCGCTGATCAGGGTTGGATGGTGATGGCTTTGAGATGCGGTCGACTGACACAAGGCTTGTATCTCATTGAGAAGCGTAGTGTGCTCGAGATCCATCTTGCGGCGTCTCACCCGTACTCGGCAGTACCATGTGATCAATGATATTGCGTGGCGCAACGTGGTATCTAGTGAATTGAAAGGAGAACCAACAGTAGATTAAATCAATCCAATATGTTATGTTTTCCACATTGCTTCCCCTCCTCAACCTTTTCGAAGCCTTGTTTAGTTATGGCGTGGAAAACCGCCGTAAAAAGCCGCATGCGGTTTTTTTTAAAGTAAATTATGTTATGTGTGAAAATTGTGTGAATATATGGCAACAAAGTACTTGCGCGTGTTGGCCGAGTTTTGTCTTGTAGGATATCGAAATGGGAGGCCTATTATATAAGTTATGCCATTAAAAAAATTAAAACTCGCCGCAGTTTTACCGCGCCATAATCTGAACGAGACTTCAAGAATAATCGAAAAATCTAAATACTTTTGGAAGCATTTCACCTAAAAACAAAGACATCAACTTGAGTTTACAAAAATTTGAATATGGCGTGCTGGTGTTTTTACACGAGCATGAAATGAACATTTTTCATAAGATATTCCATCAGTACATAACGGGGACCTTGCTCTAACAAGCCCAGCTTATATAAGGTCTCCTCTTTCTTTCATGTACAGAACATGATCTTACATAAGTAACTTTTTATAGAATTTCTTTAGTTAATGACAAGAGTTGTATGTTGAATAATAATATTGAACTTATAATTATGTTTGTTTTATTGAAAATATGCTGTTCCTGTTACTTTTTTTGAAATCCGATGTACGTATGTTTTTAAAGAAGAAATAAAATGAACTATGAACTATGGTCCAGGGTCTTGTTTCATAAAACTTGTCATCAATAACGAATGCTTGATTTCTATGGCAAATTTGCTCTCAGCCAATCGAGATATTTATATTCAGTTCAATTTAGTATGTCAACTCGCCTGGTAACATGGTACGAGGATAATACTGTTTTACGCTTTAATAATCAGCCGATAATAATGACACCTCCCGTCTCTGTTGGACATCAAACATTATACCCCCCCCCCCCCCCTCAAAAAGAAGAAGAATTTTCGACCATCATTAAATCAAATTAAATTTCATCCCGATGATCGAGCATCTTGCAAATTTCAAAGTGAATTGTCATTCAAGTTGGTCAATAGTCAATGCCCGGGGGGGGGGGGGGGGCGAAATTTTTATTCCCAAACAGGTTTGCAATTTCTTATATTTCCGTTCTTCTCAATGGCTGCTATGTTATACGTCATTAGAAGCTTGGAAAGAGGTCACAAACAATTATACTTTGATTTTCTATTGCTTTGCCTCACTATTTATAAAGGCAAAAAAAATGAATAAACTGAGACTTGAACCCACAACTCTAAGATTGTATTACGCCGACCTTACCGATTGAGCCAACGATGGATAATGTAAAGTGATTCTGCATGATTTCTATAACCCTATCACTCACCCTAACGGTTATGTCATTGCTAATGACGTAACATATCAGCTAATCAGATGACCAGAAATATTAGCATTGGCAAACCTGTTTGGGAAGAAAAAATTAGCGCCCGGCGAGCGGGGGGGGGGGGGGGTCACTCGTATATACCAAATTGGTATGCGTGCTCGTCATAAAAAACGTCGTTTCGACGTTTAGGGTATCTTTTTTCAACTTCCCAGTTCGACGTTTAGGGTCACTTTTCGGCCATGCCAGCGCCGACATTTATTTGCGTGTATACTACCCATGTCTCTTTGAAATAAGTTCCTCCGAAGAGATATATTTCCTATGATTTTTCTAGTCTCTACGCGGGGCTCTACGCCAAGAGGTGCCAGAGTAGCCCGCAGTGTAGCCGAGTAATAGGGGTACAACACTGCCGGCCATAGTAATCTTGTTGTGTATGTTTGCAATAGAGTAAAGTTTATTTGTGCATGGCTGATCGTCAACTTTGTGTGTTGCTACGGCAGGCAGCCAGTGAAAATGAACTCGTTTAATCAAATTATGAAAATGCAAGCATTACTTTAAACAAACAGAACTTTGTAAGTCCTGGCTCATTTCTGCTGATTGAGGTGTTTTTTATAAAAAGGGGAGAAATTGGACTTTCTAGTAATGTTATTTTCTCTTCGAAATTCAGATACCGCCCGCCAAATGACTTTTGGGTTTCCTCTCTTCAAATTGTTTTTAATAACTCATGCGTGAAATATGCATCATATGAGTTGCATCAAAAGAAAGAAGAGGATCTAAGCTTTACAAATATGTATCATTCATTAATTATGGTTGTGATTAAGTTATGATAAAACATCGATAATTCTCGGTTTCGTTTTTTCTGGGACGCACTGTATATCTCATTTGTGTGAATTCCCTAAATAGGTATCCTATAACTATCACAATGAACATGATGGACAAAGAAAGAGGACAAAATATACAGTTCCTCATTCTACCCTCAAGGCCTCAACAATTGTTGTGGTAGACAAAGGAACATCCCTTCATTGCTATTATGTAAAAGGGTGTATGTAGAACAGACTATTCATGTGACACCTGTTCTACATAATTTTTTACATAATAGCAGCGAAGGGATGTTCCTTTGTCTACCACAGCAATTGTTGAGGGTAGAATGGGGAACTGTATATTTTGTCCTCTTTCTTTGTCCGTCATATTCATAGTGTATAGTATTCACACTATTCATTCGTATTGTTGGTCATTCATACATGTATTTTTGAAGGCAGGACTTGGAATCAACATAATAAAAACTGGAACAATCACTGAATAGCCAAAAATGCACAAAATGCAATAATAATTATGAATATAAACAAAACGAAACACAGACTCGTACATGTATACAAATGACTTGGTATCCTCGATGTGAAGGTTTGCAATATTGTATTACTTGTGTAGAGGGTAATCTGTTTTTATATCAGGAATTTGTTTTGAAAAGCAGAGTCGGGGTAATATTGGAGCGGTATTATGTGCGCTATAAGATATCCAATATTATAAAAAGATATACTACTACTATACTACTGTTACAACAACAACAAAAAGTGCTGCTGCTACTACTATTATTACTACTACTACTATTTTTACTAATACTACTACAACTACTACTAATACTACTACTATACTACTACTACTACTACTACTACTACTACTACTACTTCTACTGTTACTACTACTTCTACTGTTACTACTACTTCTACCTTCTACTGTTACTACTACTACTACTACTACTACTACTTCTTCTTCTTCTTCTTCTTCTACTACTACTACTACTACTACTACATACTTCTACTACTACTACTAATTTGATTTATATAGCGCCTTTTCCAGAGGATACTAGGCACTCTCCCTTAATTTATCAAGAATGTAAGAAGAATTGTAGAGGTATGTTTTCAAATATTCCAATAGTACATGTAATAACATTCTACCTTAGTGTATACATACAGGATCAAGCATTGTTCAGCACCAGATACTATTCATGCAATTTGATGGTATAGTATTATATTGCAGGTCAACAATGCATAACGCCCTTACCGATATACAGGCAGTCATAAGGCACAGGGTTGACATCACGTTGATCTCTACCATCCCGACGATGACAACAGACGCAGTACACGACGAAAATGACGACGAACACTACGAGGCCCGAGGTCGACAACAAGTACTGGACCATGTCGTCGAGGATTTGTGTCGCCATGTCGGGCAGACGTTGTAGATTGATTGACGCATCCGAATCCATGATGGTGTGATAGTTTAATGTACAGGTCTATAAAACCACACCTTACTATTATGCTTGTAAGTTGCCCTCACAATGCAGTGTAGGGTTCGGGGTAGAACGTCTCCCTATTAAACAAAATGTATTGCATAACTTTCTATACGCCATGTAGGCATATGATTATATTGGGTGTCCCCAGTGGCATAGCCAGGATTTTTTTTCTTTGAGGGGGGGGGGGGGGGGGGCACATGGGGTCACTGTCCTTATGAAATATGAATAACATTATTTTGCAAAGTCGCAGCAACGGAGCCAGAAATGTTTCAGGGGCACTGGGAATCACAGCCTTTTTACAGGGACAAAATTGTGGTGGATCTTAGCATTATATGCGCTTATATTATGTGAGATAGCGTAGACACCTATCGAGGGGGAAAATCATTCTGATATGTTGTAGTTTGACATTCCATTAAATAGTATACCTTACAGATATAACGCCACAGTGTTACAGAAAAAATTAACATGATCTTATTTATTTCCGTCAATTTTTCAAAAAGAACTAGAAAATCGAATGGGCACCAATAATAAAAGGGGTCCTGTGCCCAGCTTGCTACGCCATTTTATTGTTGCAGTCCTCTAAAAAAATTACAGCAGTTTTAATGTGGCCATTTCCATTTAGGTGATTGAGAGTTTTGTTTACTTCTAAAAGTAAACATAATTTATTGCAGCAGCCATGAAAACACAAACATATTGAGAATCCTTATACTAAGCTAATTCATGACCTAGACATATACCTTAAAACACAACCTACATGATCACCTGTTTGTGTTATACTCTCCACACCACCAGAACAACGTTGATTCGGATTTTTTATTTTAGTCTTGTCGGTTTTAAAATATGTGCTGGTACTGTATCACGTGCGTGTCATATCGCACCATGGTAATAAGCTACATGGTGTGAGAGTAAGGCGAGGATTTTACTACAGCTGTAGAACAGATAAGTATCAACACCCAGGCGCGTAGCCAGGGGGGGGGGGGGGATGGGGGGCGGTCGCCCCCCCCCCCCCCCAAAAAAAAAAAAGCTGGCCAAAAAAAGAGAAAACAAGAAGAAAGGAAGAGGACGTAGGAAGAAAAAGGATTAAGATTCGAGAACGGTACAACGAATCGTCTTCTCTCTCTAATAATTTAATGAAACGTCAAAGCTCCCGCGCTTTGCGCGGAAGGGGGGGGGGGGACTGAATTCAGATAAGGATTAAGAGTCGAGAACGGTACAACGAATCGTTTTCTTTCTCTAATAATTTATGAAACGTCAAAGCTTCCGCGCTTCGCTCGAGAGAGGGGGGGGAGGGGGGGGGGGGACGGAACTGAATTCAGACGAGGATTAAGAGTCGATCGAGAATGGTACAATGAATCGTCTTCTTTCTTTAATAATCTAATAACACGTCAGAGGGAAGGGGAACTTGATTCAACAAGGAATAAGGGTCGAGGACGGTACAACGAATCGTCTTCTTTCTCTAATGAAACGTCAAAAGAAACTGAATTTAGATAAGGATTAAGAGTCGAGAACGGTCCAACGAATCGTCTTCTTTCTCTAATAATTTGATGAAACGTCAAAGCTTCTGCTCCCTGCACCCACCCCTACGCGCGCTCTGTAAGTAGTTCGCACGCTTTGCGTGCTCACTATACCGCCCCCCCTAAAATGAAATCCTGGCTACGCGCTTGTCAACACCGCACTTATTATTTTGTATATGTTTGATAATGTAATTTGCCTTGCCTGTTGATAATTCTACTTAAACTGCAGCAGAAAAAAAGACAACCCAAACAGCGCTAATATTTTGTTTAATATGTAATATGCCTTGCTTGCAGAGTATTCTACTACTGCACATTCAACTGTAAAAGAAAATAACACTATCGAAATCGCACTATTTTTTGTTTACCGTATGTTTCATATGCAATAATTATGCTGTGCTTTCATGAATTATTGAAAAATATTAATGGTTCTCAAAAACACAAACAAATTGGTCCTTAAACTATATAGGCTTTACACTCCCCGCAAGACCATCTTCATTTACCGCGTCACAAAGAAATGAATGGATTAATTGGTTAATGTATACTGCAGTCTTTTCCTAATACAACTACATTATGACTACATCACATGTGGCCATTTCCATTGTAGATGATAATGAGAATTATATTTTTACTTCTACAAAAAAAAAAAAATTATTGCAGGCAGCAATGCAGCACACACAAAATGAGAAGCCTTTGATATATTATACTAAGCAAAAAAAGGGACAGATGATTCTAGGAAATTTCGGTCCATTCATAATCGGCATAATTGGCGATTTCAAGGCCGCCCCCACCCACCCCCCCCCCCCTCCTTCCCCCGAACTCCAGGAACGGAGGGACCGCATGGGCGTTCCCCAAATCTCCGGTAAAGGCTTACTTTTTGTGCGACAAAATCACTCCCGAGATTTGTAAAAAAAGGGGGTGTATTTGACTTTTCACCCGGAGATTTTTTTTTAAAGAGGTGTTTTTTTCTCTCTGTCTCTTTAGACTCATGAGATTCGTTAAAAAGGGGTTTATAAAATATCTTGAATATCATAGAAAATTGGATTAAAGGGGGTCTCCAAGGCAGGCAAAGCCAGTAAAGGGGGGGGGGGGGGGTCGTGAATATTTCAACACACCTTTCCTTTTTGTCAATATGGCTCTGAACCGAACCTTTTTTTTTATAATATTAATTGGGGCATCTCCCCCCCCCCCCCCCTCCTTCCCAATATGCACATATCAGATTATGATACAATATTTCAATGTGCTTCTGAAGAGTTGTGTAAATCATTCCCATGATAATGATGACAAACTGTCATACATTCACTTCTCTTTCTTTCTTCCTGCCACACCATGTTGTATTGCGAGTTTGTGTGGTACAAAATGCAATTTCTTAAATTATCATGTTTGATATACTTAACCACCTCCCTGACTTAACTTGATATTTGTTTCCCGTCATTTATTTTTACCAAATCCAAATTTTATCAGGAAGCTGTCTTTACAAAGCCTTTTTTTAAACAGTTGTGCCCAATTTAGTTCCGTCATTATTTATGATTTAAATATATATACAGTTAATAACTAAATTATTCATACCCTTACCAATATCTTAAGTATGTGAAAAATTGATTTGTCCCAATTATACTTTCTTGATAATGTGACATATCAAAGCTTACATCTTAAGGAATTCAGCAAAGGCCCATATTCAACCAGTTCACCTTCATTTCTTTCGTTATAAAAAAAAAAAAAAAAAACATGAAATTTATAAGGGGTATGTATATATATAATATATTTATGTCATTCAAATGTATTTATAATACATGAGATTTATATAGCGCCATTATCCATTTTAATTAAATGCTCAAGGCGCTTCCAAATATTAGGAACACATTACATCATGACAAAGAATCGGTACATTTACATAAG
The DNA here is from genome assembly GCA_035222895.1 of Strongylocentrotus droebachiensis. Taxonomy (NCBI): domain Eukaryota; kingdom Metazoa; phylum Echinodermata; class Echinoidea; order Camarodonta; family Strongylocentrotidae; genus Strongylocentrotus; species Strongylocentrotus droebachiensis. The sequence goes on along the minus strand of JAVYIG010005093.1, from coordinate 45,623 downwards.
AAAGAATGCAAAAATGAAAGAAGGAAAGAATGAATGTCTGTCTTCAAAACGCAAAATTAAACAAATGGGATTTAAGGTTGCTCTTAAAAGATGTTGAAGAGTCGGAGTTCTTCAGCTCCTGTGGAAGTGAATTCCACAGGGCTGGTCCGGCATGAGCAAAAGCTCGTTCCCCCCAAGATTTCTTTGAAAGCGGTATGTGTAGAAGACCAGAGTTGGAAGATCGGAGGGTACGTGTGGGTTGGTAGAGGTGAACTAAAGACTGGTTGTATTCAGGAGCTGTTTTGTTCATGATTTGATGAACTAAAAGAAGGATTTTGATTTATGTATGAAATTGCATGTTTTTAATTGATATGTTTCTACAAATGTCTTAAACAAAGATGGAATCTAAATACAGTGAATTGAATTGAATACATATAAACTGTGACAACAAACAAAACACCGGACACATAATTTGATTATTTTCTACCCATCTTAGATAATAATGTTTGTCTCTTTTTAATACAACTTTATACAATGCAAATCTCTGGCTATGCTATGTTGAACATTGCACACTGTTAACATTGAAACTGATTCCTGTAAACAACTCGTTTTCTTCTAAAAGACAAATAAATATAACAAATTTATCCACACATTCAAGATTATTCCTATCAACACAATTTTGTCATGATACACCAATGGTCATACAGACTTGTACAAACTACAAGGCATATTCATGCAATGAATATTGGGTGCATACAAAAGACAAGGATCAATTTGAATGAAGCATTACAAATCAAATAGACATCCCTTCACACTATGCATAGGGAAGCAATGCATTCAAGGGTAATCCAACCTTTGTTATGAGTTTAATTGTATGAAAACAGAAAAAAAAAGCAAACACAGTGGCCCGAATTCACAAAGCAAGGTTTGAGCTCAGACCAAGGTTTGAGCTCAAACCTCCTTTTGTTTCGCCAAACCTCCTTTTGTTCTTTACAAACCAGGTTTGTAAAAAACGCGTAAAACGCGTCGTATGACGCACATAAACCTCCTTTGTGAATTCGGGCCAGTATGAGGAAAGTTGGAAATAAATTGAGACAAATAATGAGACAGTTATCACCGTTTGAAAATACGGCATCACTAAATCTATACACATCTCAAATTGGCAATTTGGTTAGTGGTTGTGACGTATATGATGTATAGAGATTACAATTATCAAAAATGTGTAACTTTCATATTTTATGTCCGGTTTCGTTCAAACTTTCACAATTCTGCTTCTTTTATTTGTTTAATGCTTTATTTGAGAGTATTTAGCTATTAAAGTTGGGTTTTCCTTTAATCAAGTTAAAAAAGAAGACACTAAAACCACCAGCAACTGCAACAAACCTTTCACTATATTGCTACATGAATGATACAATTATAATCTACATATATATGGTTATGGTAATTAGCCATATTTACCACAGGTATATTCAATACAAGGTGATTTTTCTTTGACATCTGGAAAACCAATATTCAGACAGGTAGGTATATATAAAATGACATTGTGCAAAAAGGTTCAGATTTATATTAAAAAAATGATTAATCTTACTGCTAAGAAAAATTTGAAAGTTCCCTGCGTGTTAATGCATGTGTAGATTTAAAGGGGGTGGATCCGTCTTACCCGTAATAATGTGTAATATTCATAAGTACTTACAATTCAATTAATGGACAATTATTTAGAGTTATGCAAATTACAAGTATACACCTTACCCTCAAGTAAATACTGAAAATACATAACATATTAGAATTCATACCCAATGGTTTCTAGTAAATTCAAGGACCTTTAAAAACAGAAATCCATTATCTCTACCTTATCAACATGTGAAAAAAGTTGCTGATGATACTATTGATCAAAATACTGATGATATTTTGATTAATGACAACTATTCACAAAGTATGACAACAATTCTTTAGATGCTTGATTGAAGTAAGTTATATTAAAAATATCATTCAAGTTATACAAATCTTAACATTTAGTAGGCGAGCTTTCATCCACTCCTGTAGACTTTCTCAAGCCAAGTGATTATTCATACGGTCATATAAAAAACAATATTCCTAACAGCCACACTCAGCACAGCACAATGAAAACAATCATTACCACATCACAAAGTTAACATAAAATAATGCTGCAGCATGTTACATGTACCCTATTAATCTGATGTCTACCATAGCGTATGGTGTGTGTGTGTACGTACCGAAGTCTGTGCCCACAGGTAAAGAGAAAAACATACATTTTAACAATTCTTCACCATTAAAAAAAAGAAAAAAGGGCTTCAATTAAAGTACTGGAAAGACATGCATGTATAACACAAACTGTTATGATTTATTGCAACTATCTCGTTTTAATTGATGGAAACGTGTGAGGAATTTGTTTCGCAAATGCAAACGGCATACCCATGATTGCCAGATTACATTTATTTATTTCCAAATTCTAATGGTTGAGTATGATAATGGCCCAAGCAATGTCTGTGCACCTTAAATTTCACTTGAAACTGACAAAAAAATTCTATCACATTCCCCTAATATCTGATCTTATCTTACTCTGTATTCAATATTCTAGAGAGAGTAAAGTGAGTCGAGAATCTCATCAAACTTGGAGTTTTAAAACAATGTCATTTCACAAGAAAAAGTGAGGTGTCAATTTGACAAAGGTTTTTCTTCTTCCACCTCTCCTCCTTCTTCTTATTCTTCTAATTGGTGACTCTAGCTTCTTCTTCCCTTTTCTTCAGTTATCTTCTTCTTCCTTTTCCTCTTCTTTTTTGCACCATATTCTCCACCAAAAACGAGCTTAAATCTCCCTACTCATTACAATCAGTACCATCATCATTATCTCAAAAATGTTGGTTTCCAAAAAACAGTACAATATTCAAGTAAGATATTAAAAAAATTCATTAGGAAAAAATATATATAATGAGGTAAATAGAATGCCGTGTCATTGGAATACAAAGCCTCTTATGATGAGGATGAAGATGTCCGACAGTTAATTCAAAATGTTTCTTGAAAGAAGTTATACTTCTAGAATTCTTTGAAATACATTTAATAACCCAGAGCTGCATTCTATTAGACTGATATTTAGAACACTTTCCAATAAAGAAAACAGAGCTGGGCTTATTGCAAAAAACTTACCATTGATGTTAACCGTACCATCAATGGTAGCTAACATGGTAACAGGGCTCAACAGCCAATCAAAATCAAGGTTTCCATGGTAGTTACCATTGATGTCAAAGTTGCCATCAATGGTTAGTTTTAAGCAACGGGGCCCTGATCAAAGCGCTTAAAAACTAAGCATTCATTAGAAACGTTATAGTTTGTTTAGATGACGATTGCAGACTGTATCACAAAACAGAATTTCATACAATAAACAAGCAATGTGCCACAGTTTACGTACATGTACAACAGAAAAGATGAAGTTAATCTCATTTAATATGCATACAAATTTGCTTGCAGTAAAAACACAGGTAAAGAAATATTTGATACCATTCTATTTATCATGGGCAGACTCAGTCTATACAAAAAAGTGGGCAGGGCACAATTCCCCCACCATAATTTTCAGTTGGATTTTTGGTCTTCAATTATAAAGGGGGCATATTCATGTTGCGTATATTTTAAATTTGCATGATTGGGTTTTAAAGGGAGGAAGGGGGAGGGGGTATGTGCTGATTGTGCCCCCCCCCCCCCAATCAATCTGCCAGTGCTATGTATGGTAAATCATAACGCAGCCGTACAATATAATGCACAGCAACATGAAAATGATATGCTGTTTGTTTTTGTTGTTCCTTTTTGGTATTGTCAGCATTTATTCTTTTTGAGAATATTTACCCTTTCACTTTTTGTTTCCTTATATAATATGTACAATACCCTTTATAGACATTTAATACTGGCCCCACTACCATGCAGTAACTCACAATATATACATACACAATGACTTCATATGATACACAGGTTAAAAAGATAAAAATTACCCTTCAGAACATTACATATAAATGCATTCGTGGGACTTTGTCTTTAATCTGGACAGTAAATTGGGAAAGTACATTGTGAAATAGAGTGCAGCACCTTTAACCACGATTATTATTATTAAATTGTCACTGACATCTAAGCTGGAGAAAAATGCATGATTTCTCTATTAAACGGTACAGTATATATAATTTGGCAATGTCATTATCAATGAGTATGTCATTATCGATGAGTTTAAGCGTAAAAATAATAATTTATATATCAAAGCTAAAAAAAACACAAAATGCAACTAAATAGATTTACATCAAATTCAATCTCTCTTGGCTTCTAATGTGTGCTACATTAATCCAATTTGACAGGAAAAAATGTAAATTATGGAGAAAAGATTGCATGTGCATGTTTGCAGGTATCAATCTATGCAGCAAATTATCTCCAATGACACTCTTTACAAATATATGTATTTTCAGATAAAAGAAGTTATTATCATCATTATCATAATGTACAATACTTTTTTTCTTCTAAAGTTTATACAAATACTTGGATATAATGTTCAAGATGAGATTATGTTTATTATACATAAATGTTTCTTCAATATATGATATATGATGCCAGCATCACTACTTATTTCTATGCAGATTTCTCAGCAGAGATCATATTTATATGGGCTCTTTTTTCCTTTTTTTGTATAGTTCTATTATGAGTCAATAGTGTTTAATGTTAGACACTTTTTACAGTTATTTTTTTTCCACTTGTTAAGCAGCATTTCCATCTAGTTGAAATATGGTTCAGGACAAAATTCAAAGCAAATACCACAATGTAAACAAACTTCATGAATTTAACATTTTGCCAAACATTCTACATTTTGAGTACCAAGAACTTCTACTTTGCTTAAAGGGGGTGTAGCATGGCAAATACTGGTTAAAGCCATCTACGACTTCTTTTGGACAACTGCACCTAAACGAATGGACTTAATTAACGGTCAGCGTGCGCTAGCGTTCGCGAAACATACCAAGGTTCTCCTCACGCTTCCGTTTCACGTATGTTGCACGCATGTGAATACTGTGGTCGTGTCGTCCATAGTCTTTATAACCGTTTGGCCCAGAGTCAGGCCACAGGAAAGACATTTAGTCTCGTCATGCTACACTCCCTTTAAGATAAAACTTTGCAGCACACTTGCAGTATTATCTAAACATGTAGTACCTTTTTCAGCAATTATTAGACATCCTTCTTTCCACTCTGCTCAATAATTCATTCAGTAACACAGAAAATAGTTCTATTTTACCTGAAATTCAGTCAACATATCACCTCTACCTTACAATGGTCTAATTAGTCTACATCTATATAAAATTGTGCAAACAATAAATAACATATTATCATATGTATATACATTGACATCTCCTTTGCTCGTTATTTTTACAGCAAGTAAACCTTGAATATTTCCAAAAGGATAAAATCTAATTATAAACATGAACAGCTCCACCATTATCAAACATATCCCAATTTTACATTGATAACTAAATAATCATGATTCAATAATTTTGAAACACCTCTGGTAAACTTCCAATCTTGCGTAATGGTCCAGCATGTTCATAGATACTGTTAAAAAAAGAAGGGGGGGGGGAGGAAAAGGAATATTCTTCAAGTCATTTGTGTGGAACGGAAATAACTCCACGAAGGGTTAAACAGATATCACAATGGATACAGAATTACCATCTGACTATGTTGAGTTGAATAGTATACAAGGACACTCAAGGATCTAGCTTAAAAACTATTATTGACTAGAGCGCCCTCTCTTGTCTGGTTATGAAGAGATCGGGATTCAAGCTTCTATGGCTCCACTTTTGATCAGGCTGTCTTTTAATTGGTTGAAGATGTAGAGTTGGTGCTCCGGGGCCATGTGGAGTATCTGATGCGTAATCTTTGTTGGGTTGGCAGTTCTGGAAGGCAACAAAAGGGAGGAGAGATGAAACAATAAAAATCATATGATATTGGTAATTTTGTATAGCCCTAGGTGCTTGTATATTACCCCGGCTCTGCTGCATGTATATAATAATAATAATAATAATATGGATATTTATATAGCGCCGGTATCCACCAGGCTCTGACACTCATGGCGCTGTACAAATTACTATCACAAACATATAAGGAAATCTCTGAAGCAGCATTGAAATTTGTCAACACTTTGGTTGCTTACTGCACCTTTCCACACGGTTTGATCGCTTGTTTGCCACACATGCATATTTGAACAAAACAATAAGCAATAATTGATGAAAGAATATGCTTTGTGGAACTCAATGGCTTTGCGAAATTATCAATTTTCAGCCTTGATAATGTGTGTGACTGTGTAATTGGGTTTTTACAGACGTGCATCAATCAGATATGATTATTTATGTCTGGGGACCGACCTTTAACCTCACCATCCGAAATATGTGGCTTAGTTTCGAACCTGCGTCCTCGGCTGAATCAGTTTGTAACTTCAATTGTTAACTGGATTACAGGCGCACGCCACAACGCCCCGTGATGACCCTTTTAATGCCGGTATAGATTAATCTTGTACTGAACCCAATTTGTGAGCATTATCATTGTTATTATGCAAGTGTGGAGGAACATCAAATAAAAACTGTTTCGTGAAAAGCATGGCTCTTCATATGGCTTAATATTCTAATATGGCATGTAACATCATAAAAATTGGGACAGATTTTTATGCCACATGTATGTGCAGTCCCATATACATCTTTCTGTGTACAGTGCTTGTAACTTTACCAAGACTGGACCAAATTTCTTATAATTTTGATGATTCCAGAACCTTGCAGTACACACCAATACTTATAGGCTAGATGATAAACTGTTTCTGATCCATTCCACACCTTTTATTTCACAATGCAATCGCATTACCATAACTGGTCTTTATCTTTAACAGCTTGTATAAAGTGAGAGGATTGTTTATACTTACTTGAGGAAAGTCTGGATGTAGACATAGAGGAATGAAGCCATTAAGAACTGGCAGTCGAACCGATCCATGATGCCTCCATGGCCAGGGAAAACATCTCCAAAATCCTGCAAAGGTCAAATAAACCAACAAAATTGATGATTTGAAGCCCTGGTCACATGAGATGTTTGTCCTGAATAACATGTTTTTCGTCTTCTTGTAAAGTACAGTCCACCATAATTATTATTGTGCGAACCTACATCTAACAAGCTTTGCTTTCAAGTAGGTTCATTTTTTTTTCATTTCCTGTAACCAAATCATTTTGCATTGCAATGACCAAAAACAATGTCAAAGATATTTCAATGCTCATTTATGTATCATTACGTTAATTATTGTCTGTCATTGTTTATATTATGTGAAAAGAAATGAAAAAATAAATTCGCTCTGTATAGAGCTACTACTACTACCATAACCATAGGAGATCTTAATAAACTATTTAGCGGGTCTGGGCGGTGTTTTGACAAACACTAAGAGCGAATTTAAGTTGGACTTAACTATGGCAGGCTGTTCATGCCACTGTTTTCTCTCACCATTGACTTGCATTTGTCACTCAAGTGAAATACAAATCATGGTCACCAATCTACAGAATTTATATATTTTTTGATTATTCATTATTGAAGGAAAAATATCATCTAAAGATCATAATGGTGAGAGCAAACAGTGGCACGAACGGCCTGCCATATTTAAGTCCAACTTAGAGTCGATCTTAGTCTTTGTGAAACACCCCCCTGGTGTGGTGTATATACATGTGTAGTACCCTCTGGATTTGATACTATTAAAAGAAAGGCAAGTTATAAACTTAAGGCAAACTTTGAATTTTGGACATCTGTAAATAAACTTCAATGGATGTCTATGACAATACTACTACTACTAATATGTCTTGTTTACCCTGGGTAGCCTCATCAGTATTAATACTGTTCTCTCTAAAGGGCCCTGCAATCATTGCATTACCTAGGCTTTAGCCGAGCTACCAGGGTACGGCCCTCAAGCAATCAAGTAATTTCTATCAACCGGGTACCCACGTACTTCACCTGGGTGGAGAGTGGCAAATATAGATTATCAACTATACGATAGTTAATCTCACCTTAATTTTGCAAACATATAAATACCTAGGCTTTAGCAGAGCTACCAGGGTACGGCCCTCAAGCATTCAAGGAATTATTTCTACTGGGTACCTGTGTACTTTACCTGGGTGGAGAGTGGCAAATGTAGATTAACATCTACCTATACTATAGGATATTTATCTCACCTTGATTTTGAAAGCTCTCTTGAACCCGCTGGCAAAGAATCCTCCGAACGGGCTGACCAGAGAAGCGAAGAGAGCGATGACTAGAGCGTGGATCTGGGCCGGCATCAGGTTTACTGTCTCCCAATGAACACCACCCTACACACATGACAAATGAACACAAACTTAGGGGTTTATACACATCAAGAACAACGTTCTAGGCCCTGTTTCATAAATATTGTTATCAATAACAAATTACAATTACTGTTACAAGCTACTGAAATTTTGGTATTTGATTGGCTGAGAGCAAATCAGCTCCCAATAAACATAGAAAAAGGGAATCATGGGGGATCGACGGGTACCGCTTAGGCATTGTTTGCTATATAGAGGGCGCAAGTAGCTACAAGTAGTGCAGTGGGGCTTTTTATGTGTGGCTGCACCTTCTACACACATATTCAAATGAAGACATATTGTGTAAAGATGGGTAAAAACCAGAACGGTTTATGATTGGAAGTATTTACAGAAACCTGATTAGAAAGACCACTTTCTATGAAGACCAATTGTCTGGTTTTCATCCCTGATGTGTTTATAAAGGATTGACTGTGTCATGAACTCAGAGAATGTTTGTTTGATTTGATTTGATTTGATTTGATTTGATTTCTGCATTTTTCTAAATACAATAACTGAACATACACACATAAAATATAATGAAAATTTGCAAACAATAATACTTTCATGTCAAATTGTGATTTACATATAACAAACTTAACATTTCTTTAATATATTTTTATGAATTTGAAGTAACTATCTGTGGAAAAGTGCAGGAGACCTCCATCAAACGCAAAACTTGACTAGGACAGCGGCCTCAAAAGAATATTCTTATGGTGAAATTTAAATGAAAATGTATTCATACAATCTTTGTGTAAGAGTGTATTGTGGGTTGGTGGTGTGCATGCGTGTTGTGTGTGTGTTGGGGTATTCTGAGGAGGCTAGGAACAGTGTGTGGTGGAAGTGTGGTCGGGTTGTGTATGTTACGCATGGTGGGGGGGGGGGGGGGGTAGTAGTGTGTTTGGTTGAATGGGGTTATTTGTTTTATGTTACAATTGATTTCATTATTGTTTTCATCAATCGTACAATCTATGTAATGAAAATGTTTTGAATTCATGTCAAGGAAAAACAACTGTATCATATTTCTAAGATTGATTTGTATTGTTTGGAATCAATAAAAAAACTATTGAAAAAAAAAGTGTGTAGTGAATGGTGGATGTGCACGTAGCTCTGTGTTGTATGGTGGAGTAGAAAGAGATGAGGCATTTTCAACAAAGAAACAAAGAATAACAAATCGCAAAAATGACTTACATATCCCAGAAGAGCCTGCATGAATCCTGGCAGGATGTACTCTCGGACTTGATACGTAGAGCTCGGCTCACACTCCATTCTAAACACCATGCTGTCGTCATCATACTAGCAAAAATTATACAACAAGAGGATTATTGGAAAATAACATAATGCAATCAAACCATATTGTTTTCGAAGGGGATGTCTTCGTTCAAATAAACTCATCTGTGCATGGGCAAGTTTTATTGGTTGTCTTTTATCTCAAATTCCATCAAGAACAATAATTTGTAAATAATCTTGTAATAGATTTCAAAACATGATGAATGTAGCCTATTTAAGAAAATACTTTGGGCTTTCCCTATGCATTCCTAAAGACTCTGATTATCTGGGCCTACTTATATTTAGTCTGACCCTGTAGGGCTATTATTCCAGTTAGCAGGGGAAAATGGAAGTGTAGATATCGTAGAGAGTAGGTAACATATGCCATTCATGTTCACATAAATAAATGCGGCAAAAACCTTTAGGTCAGTCAGGAACCCTGTGACTTGTACAAACCGATCGCCTACTGGTATCTGATTATCAAGATATTTATGATGGAAATCAAAAGTTCAACCTTTGTTTTCTCAACGGTTTTTATAACACTACAGTCTATTGGGGAAAACGAGTATGATAAAACCGGTCACTCAAAGATTTTTACTTTTTTGAGGCACTTCATGGTCACTTTGTAGCACACTTTTTTTTATGGCTTCAATATTACACCATTATCACAGACACGTATAACAGGTAGGGCCATGCATCTCAGATTTAACAATGTTTAACGATGCCTTTAATATGGGAAAATTGAGGTGAACAAAAAAGGGGAAGTAAAATGTACGTCCCCTGTCACCCCTCTCATACACATTCAGGCACACAACTACACAAGCTTACCTCTGCTGGGCACGTGAAGAACTGGAACTGTGCGAGAAATCTCGTCAACTAGACATAAAGATTTTGAAAATGGGAAAAAATAGGCAATTTTAAAATTACATAATGACAAGCATTTGCAATAGGGTCTACATAAAATTATCTGCATATGAAATACAGAAAGCATCAAAATATAATCGTAGTGTCCTAATTATTGATTTATTCATTTTTATTCTAATTCCCGTTCAACATGGTTGAGTTGCTGGTTAGTTCTTCAACAGGTCAGTGCTTGCATGTTGAAAATATGTTGTTTACAAAATTTTGTAACAATTAAAATAACACGATCTTGGATGTTCTTTTTGTGTAAAGAAATGTAGTGCTACTTAATTATGAAAATTATAATTATGGCGTAATAATTTGTGTTGTTTTAGTTAACCTATACTTTAGTTAAGAAATTGATATGTTCATGATTGTAATATGTACAGCGCCATGAGCGTCAGAGCCTGGCGGATACCGGTGGTATATAAATATCCATATCATTATTAGTAGCAGTAATTACAAATGTACATGCAACTTTCAAAGTATTTTCTCATTTTCTAAACCACTGGAATTGGAACAGAATGCATTATGCAACAGTTACTTAATCAACTTTCTTATCCCACCATTTGTACACACCAGTTAGAACTAGTGGTGAAAATGTAAATCAAACAAAAAACGTGGTCCACATCGCGAATCTATGTCACGCACACACAAAATCTGTATTTGTTTTTGCATGTGTTTGTGATACAAATAGTTTTTTTGATAGCCGATTTTTGTGTGAATTCTAAAAAGAAATATAGCGTGTCTCAACAATTTTGTCTATACACAAAGTATACTAATGATGCTATAAGTGGCATTGTAGTGATTGCATTATAGAAATGTAAATATTTTCAATTCCTTTTTGTGATATAATTTCTTTGGCAAAAAAATTACTAGTAAGAAAAAAAAAAAAAAAAATTGTCTGTAGGTTTATCCTAGAAGCTCTAGGAGCTCTGAGATTAGCATAGGACTTCTTCAGTTTCTTTCGAACATAAATCTTATATATGCATCATTTATGGTGCACAGATGTACTCACGAAGAAGCTGTAGATAACAGTAGAGAAGAGGGCACCAATAAAACCTTCCCATGTCTTCTTAGGTGAAAGCTTGATCAATGATGTCCTCCCAAAGAAGAAACCTGCAAGATCAGAGAAAGAGAATTTGACATAGCAAAGTTACTGAAAGAGTGCAAGACATCATGTGTTAGTAAATTCCATATGCCGTCACAGTGACCATATGTTAGGAATACTCTCCAGGTAGTGGAGATGGTGCACATCACAGTGACCATATGCTAGGAATACTCTCCAGGGAGTGGAGATGGTGCACATCACAGTAACCATATGTTAGGAATACTCTCCGGGAGTGGAGATGGTGCACATTGTGCGTGAATGAATCCGATGACCAGGATAATAAAATCTGTTAAAGGCTTAGACACAGTATTTTGTATAAAGCGCTATATAAATCCAGATTATATATTATTATTATGTAGTCTGTATGCACTTTGTCACATCGGATATGTCACCGGACTGTGGATTACAGGGTCAGCGGTTCAAGTCCTGCTGCGGCACTAATGCCCTTTGGCAAGGTATGAATCTACATTTGCCACACTCAGCCTAGGTGAGGTAAAGGAGTACCTGGTCGGATTATTCCTTAAAATGCACTGTACGCTGATTACGGCTGCCAGAGCTAAAGCTGGGGTAATAATTTCCAAAGCTCTTTGGTAGCGCATTGAGACCTTGTATAATGTGATATGCGCTATACAACAACCTCATATTATTAAAGGCCAACAGAGCAAGACAATTCTCTGTGATTGGTCAATTCAATTGAGAAAAAAGTTACAAATTATCATACATGTACAATGAAACCTGTAAATAAGGAAAGCTCAAAGGAGACAAGAATAGTGGTCTTTATAGGCAGGTGGTCTTTATGTACAGGTTCCTATAGGATAGATTTCAATGCAAACCAGATTCAAGGGAAATGAAAAATGTGGTCTTTATAATTATACAGGTGGTCTTTCTATAGAGGTGGTCACTAAAGCAGGTTTGACTGTATTGAGAATCCTCAGGACTTACCAAACATGTATGCCATGATATCATGTTGTCTTTATAGACAAATGGTCTTTCTATACAGGTAGTTACTAAAGCAGGCTGAGAATCCAGGACTTACCAAACATGTATGCCATGATATCATGTTGTCTTTATAGACAAGTGGTCTTTCTATACAGGTGGTCACTAAGGCAGGTTTGACTGTACCAAGAATCCTCAGGACTTACCAAACATGTATGCCATGATAATATGTTGTCTTTATAGACAGGTGGTCTTTCTATACAGGTAGTTACTAAAGCAGGCTGAGAATCCAGGACTTACCAAACATGTTTGCCATGATATCATGTTGTCTTTATAGACAGGTGGTCTTTCTATACAGGTGGTCACTAAGGCAGGTTTGACTGTACCAAGAATCCTCAGGACTTACCAAACATGTATGCCATGATATCATGTTGTCTTTATAGACAAATGGTCTTTCTATACAGGTAGTTACTAAAGCAGGCTGAGAATCCAGGACTTACCAAACATGTATGCCATGATATCATGTTGTCTTTATAGACAGGTGGTCTTTCTATACAGGTAGTTACTAAAGCAGGCTGAGAATCCAGGACTTACCAAACATGTTTGCCATGATATCATGTTGTCTTTATAGACAAATGGTCTTTCTATACAGGTAGTTACTAAAGCAGGCTGAGAATCCAGGACTTACCAAACATGTATGCCATGATATCATGTTGTCTTTATAGACAGGTGGTCTTTCTATACAGGTAGTTACTAAAGCAGGCTGAGAATCCAGGACTTACCAAACATGTTTGCCATGATATCATGTTGTCTTTATAGACAGGTGGTCTTTCTATACAGGTAGTTACTAAAGCAGGCTGAGAATCCAGGACTTACCAAACATGTATGCCATGATATCATGTTGTCTTTATAGACAAATGGTCTTTCTATACAGGTGGTCACTAAGGCAGGTTTGACTGTACCAAGAATCCTCAGGACTTACCAAACATGTATGCCATGATATCATGTTGTCTTTATAGACAGGTGGTCTTTCTATACAGGTAGTTACTAAAGCAGGCTGAGAATCCAGGACTTACCAAACATGTTTGCCATGATATCATGTTGTCTTTATAGACAAATGGTCTTTCTATACAGGTAGTTACTAAAGCAGGCTGAGAATCCTCAGGACTTACCAAACATGTATGCCATGATATCATGTTGTCTTTATAGACAGGTGGTCTTTCTATACAGGTAGTTACTAAAGCAGGCTGAGAATCCAGGACTTACCAAACATGTTTGCCATGATATCATGTTGTTGTCTTTATAGACAAATGGTCTTTCTATACAGGTAGTTACTAAAGCAGGCTGAGAATCCAGGACTTACCAAACATGTATGCCATGATATCATGTTGTCTTTATAGACAAATGGTCTTTCTATACAGGTGGTTACTAAAGCAGGCTGAGAATCCAGGACTTACCAAACATGTATGCCATGATATCATGTTGGCTTTATAGACAAATGGTCTTTCTATACAGGTGGTTACTAAAGCAGGCTGAGAATCTTGAGGACTTACCAAACATGTATGCCATGATATCATGTTGTCTTTATAGACAGGTGGTCTTTCTATACAGGTAGTTACTAAAGCAGGCTGAGAATCCAGGACTTACCAAACATGTTTGCCATGATATCATGTTGTCTTTATAGACAGGTGGTCTTTCTATACAGGTAGTTACTAAAGCAGGTTTGACTGTACCAAGAATCCTCAGGACTTACCAAACATGTATGCCATGATATCATGTTGTCTTTATAGACAGGTGGTCTTTCTATACAGGTAGTTACTAAAGCAGGCTGAGAATCCAGGACTTACCAAACATGTATGCCATGATATCATTGCAGATGACGCAGGTCGTTGAGAGGAGGAACCATATCATGCCGTCAAAGAGCGTCTGGACAATGAGGTTGGACTGAGTGACCACGATCAGTAGGGCTATGTGGGTCCAGCCAAACTAGAGCAGGATAGGAGAAATGTTCAATGGCAATTAAGAAATACATTAATTAATTATTTTACATTTAAATGTACTCTACATACAAAATTTACAAAAGGCACATACATGTATGTCTACACTTCCGAGCTATTAGGTAGAGGTGCCATGGTTGAGTGGTTAAGTCACCGGACTGTCGATCACAAGGTCCGCGGTTCGAGACCAGCTTTGCACTAATGTCCTTTGGCAAGACATTAATCTACATTTGCCACACTCATCCCAGGTGATGTAAATGGGTACCTGGCAGGAATTAATTAATTGAAATGCTATAGCGCCGCAATGGCAGCACGGCTAAAGCTGGGGTAATATTCTCCCAGTTTGGAAGCGCTTAGTGATTCTAATAAGCGCTATATAAAAACTGAGTATTATTATTAATTGTTTTCCTAGAAGGACATACAGCATGCATGCAGAATAGAAAATGCAGAGTAGAAACAAACTAAATTGACATTTAACATAAGTCTTAACTTTCCCTTGAATTGTAATAAAATTTAAAAAATCAATTCATATCATTTGTTTTTTTACTTGTTAAGATATATATATATGTAAACCCATATTAAATTAACAATCCATGTTTACAAAACACATATGAATGTACCCATTATTTTTTTTTAAATGGAAAAACTTGATAATTTTCAGTTGATATGTGGCATGAAACCATACAAGTAAACTTATCAATTTTTTATTATTTATACTAACATCAAATCTACTTTACAGTTTACAGCCCTGAATTGCTTATATTATTTTTTTTTAGGTTACCTCAAGAGAAGCTAATTGAATTCACACAAAGGCACCAAGACTTAAAGTCTATCTGTACTAGTTTGGCCGGGAGGGATTAGACCTCCCACCATGGTCACTGACAGGTGGTTATCTCATCACATCAGCTCTCAATTAACATAAGAAAAAGGGGACCATAGGGGATCAATGAAATCCGCTTTGACATTGTTGGCTGTATAGAAGGCGCAAGTACATGTAGCTACAAGTGGTGCAGTCTCACTTTAAACATTACAGTATAAAGACTAGGATATGACGATGATTACAGCAAAAAAGGCACACAGTGCAATTGAAGTATGAAGCTTCAGATGGGGAGCTTTGAAAATAGAAAATTTATCATAGTCTATTTTCTGCATGCTCATAGAAATACATGTACAATGAAATCAAGTAATATTGTGAGTAATATACTAGCCGTAGTGTGTATAGGGTATAGACTGAGAAAGGAATGAACCAAACTTACCAGAGTGAATTGCACAAGGTATTGTTTCTTCTGGAGTGATAGAACGAACATCATAAAGCCTGGAGAGAGAGAGAGAGAGAGAGAGAGAGAGAGAGAGAGAGAGAGATAGAGAGAGAGAGAGAGAGAGAGAGAGAGAGGGAGAGAGAGAAGGGGAAAAAAAACAATAGAACTTCTCATTTATTCAATCACATCTTCATACACATACACATTGAAAGAGATAAATTTTTTGATCCCAAAGATTTGTCAGTCGAAAAGAACAGTTCATACACTACAACTTTTTGATTGTGATGGCAACATATAAAGTAAAAGTCTTACATATTCATAACAATGAAATTGAACATATCATCCAAAGGCAAACTATCTTCTTCCTCCAACCTTCTATTTATTGACTCACACATGTTCGTCAGAGTCTTACGAACAAATTATTTTAGATTAAATGTTAACTTCAAAATTCAAGCTTGACTCCTGTATAGCTGTATAGCATCCATACAAGTTAACAAATTTCACACATCATAATATTGAATATTCACTCGTTTCCATGACAATAATTGGATTATGAGCCTGATCTTATGTAAACTACTGTACATGTGTCTATACCAAGTAACCCTCCTATACATGTATGCATTAGTAGACATTGGGGCAGTTGGGCTAGTCTACATTCACCAGACTCATTTGTGCTTGCTCTAAGTTAGTAGAGAAGAATGCAATCAGCCTGTCTGAATGCAAACGGTTAGTTGCCGTTTGGTCTACAACAAGTTTGTCTCCGACCCAATTTGATGATGATTATTATTTATGATTAAATTATTATTTGACCGTATGGATAGTAGACATAATGAACACTAGACAAACTGGAAATTACTGGAAATTTGACTAAAATTAAAGATAAAGGTAAGTTCTGGTAATTGCGATTGCATTGTGAAAGAAAAGGTGTGGAATGGATCAGAAAAATTTGAACATATATAGCATGTAAGTATTGGTGTGTACTGCACGGTTCTGGAGTCATCAAAATCATCATAAATTTGGCCAAGTCTTGGTATTAAAAGTAAAAATCACTATACCGGTACACAGAAAGATGTATATGGGACAACACAAATGGTGTCGGGGATAGTACTACCTTGATTTCCTTATCTTTCCATGCTCATTACTCAGCCAGTATACATTTTCTTCCAAATTGTTTGGCACATGACATTTATTTGTTATCTTGAACATTCAGTGTAAGTTTCGTTAGATTTTGTGAGAATTAATTATCTTTTTTTACCAGAACTCAAATTTATCTTTAATGATCAATAGACCAAATGGGTAGTACACTTTATCGAAGATTAGACCGACCATAAATTAGACTAATGACTATTAGCCTAAATGGTCATCAGACCAAATGATAAGTAGACGAAGTGATTATTAGACCATTGTGGATAGTAGACGGGCTGGGTGTAGACCAAATGGGAATAGACCAATTGGGTAGTAGATGAACTGGTTGTAGACTAAACGGCAATAAACCCTTCAAACTATTTAAATGTCACTTACCAATAACATACAGCCAGAATGAGAGGAATCTGTAGTAGTCAATAAATGGCTGCAAGATATTCTGCGAAATAAGGGAAACAAAAAGGGAATATCATATTTTTTTCCATATCAAAAGAATGATTCAGCTTAAAGGTATAGACCCGAGTTCTGGTCATGCTATTGCATTGTGAAAGAAACGTTGTGGAATCGATCAGAAAAGGTTGATCATCTAGCACATAAGTATTGGTGTGTACTGCAAGGTTCTGGAATCATCAAAGTGATAAGTAATTTGGCCCAGTCTTGGTAAAGTTACAAGCACTGTACACAGAAAGATGTATATGGGACTATGCGATATCTATCCAGGCCGGATAGATATGATAATTTACCAAATATATCAATTAGTAGGCGGTTTCCCGGCAAATTTGTATCATCACGTATTAGTCAAAACATATTCTTTCACATGATTCGTATTAAACAAGAGCTTCCATTTCATATTTTGAGAGGGCGTTTCCAAAACTGGTCTATACCTTTAAAAGTAGGGAAATTTTATGATAGCTTTCAGTTTACCTGATCAAACAAGTAACGAGCTATTATTATTATTTTTAACAATGGGGGCAATCATACAGTATGCGTTACTGGGGCATCCAAGTGCCATATAAAAAAAAATCTCCATTTTGAGGTGAGAAAAAAAAGAGAAAAAAATAGGCACACAAACTATTAAAGGATATGAAAATGTCATACACCATATCATGCATTTGGATCCTCTATTAGGGAACAAATTATCAAAATACCCAAGAGTTTTTCTTTAAAGGCAGCTTACATCTACCAACATCGCTACCACTGCTGCAACATATTTTCAATTGAGCCATCTAGAGCGATTTTCCGGTTCCTGTACCCAAGCATCATCAGGAGCGCGACATGCAGTTGGTGATGCATTGTTGAATATAGCCGTCAACCAATAAGAAAATTGTGAGCAGCAGATGACAGTATACATGGATCTGAGGCAGTGGCAGTAGAATACTCTGCCTTTAAGTACCGTTACTAATGAATTCTTGATTTTGCATAGTGCTTGTGATTTATTGTGCATAAAATGTATCTGCCAAATATTTATGTCTCATTGCAAATGTCTTTGTCTAAGGACAGGCAACTTTAGTAAGGCGACATTCACCTTAACTACTCCCTTATTGTTCCCTGAGCCCTTTGTTTACTTAATTCGCGGAAGGGTTTGTTCGTGCCACTACATTTGACTGAGCTTCCTCGCCTTTGAAACAAATTATTTCCCTTTGCCTATAACGACAATTAACAACGATCGTTAGCAATTATGCATTTTACATTCTGGATATGTCTGTTCGTGCTACAGTCAAACCTGTCTATAGGGAAGCACAAAAAGTGGTCTTTGTAGATGGGTTCCTTTAGTACATGTTTCAATGAGAAACTATTTTCAAGGGAAACCAAAAATGTGGTCTTTGTAGACAGGTGGTCAATAAAGCAGGTTTGACTGTACTACATTTGGCTAAGCTTCCTAACCTTTGAAACAAGTCATTTCCCTTATTTCCCTCTACTTACCAACTCCCTTCTCAGCACGATGCCAAAGTAATCCTTGAGACTCTGTCCGTAGACAAAGTAGTTGGCACAGGCAAGAAAGTACCAGCTGAGCGTCCTGAACCAGGGCAGGTTCTGCGTGCGATAGACAGCGTGCCCGATGCTGATGATCTCCTTGAAGCACATCACCTCGATCAGTAAAATCTAGATGAGAAAGGTGCAAATTCATGTTTAAAGCCTGTCTGCACTAGTTTAGCCATGGGGATTAGACCTCCCTGCAAGGTCGCTGACAGTTGCTTATCTCATCAAACATCAAACCAGCTCTCAATTAACATAAGAAACAGAGGATCTTGGGAGACCAACAGACATCTTTTAGGCATTGTTGCTATATAGAGGGCGCAAGTAGCTATAAGTAGTGCAGTGGGGCTTTAAAGTATTTCAGAGTCCAAGAATTCTTTACATGACTTTGTTGTGGTGGGTAATTATCATGATCATGACTTCAAAAAGGTAGCTTGAACCGGTATTTGATTGAAGTTTAAAAAAAAAAAAATTCTGTGTCACTTTGTTACAATGGAATTTCCCCAACTTTATGAATGCGTCTTTGGAATGCGGCAAGACTAACAATAATCTTAATGAAAAATTATGTTTACTTTATAAACACTGGTTTCATTTTCACACAAAAGTCAAATTGCTCAGAAGAAAAGTGATTTTTCTTCTTCTTCTTTTTTTAATGTTTTGAACATAACATTTGGAATTTACATATCAAGTAAGTCCACCAGATTAAAAAAAAAAAAATCAGTTTGGGTACACCAAGGCAAACAGTATTTCTCCACTAAACCAAAAGAAAACTAGATGGAATTTTGACTGCGCGCAGTCGAAAATGATGCCTCCGCCATAGAGCAATTTAAACAAGTTTGGAGTTTAAATCTCCAGTGGTTCTTGAGATATTATGATATGGTGATACATACTATCATTAAGTTTGAAGTGAAAATTCTCCAGTGGTTCTTGAGATATCGCGATAACGATCTCAATGTATGGAATTTCATAAATTGACCTCTGTGACCCTTGACCTTTGACCTACGTGCTCCAAAATCTATTCAGATTGTCTTCCTATGGTGATACACACTATCATTAAGTTTGAAGTTTAAATCTCCAGTGGTTCTTGAGATATTATGATAACAATCTCAATGTATGGAATTTCATAAGTTGACCTCTGTGACCCTTGACCTTTGACCTACGTGCTCCAAAATCTAATCAGATCGTCTTCCTATGGTGATACATACTATCCTTAAGTTTTAAGTTTTTACATCTCCAGTGGTTCTTGAGATATCATGATAACAATCTCAATGTATGGAATTTCATAAGTTGACCTCTATGACCCTTGACCTTTGACCTACGTGCTCCAAAATGTAATCAGATTGTTTTCCTATAGTGATACACACTATCACTAAGTTTGAAGTTTAAATCTCCAGTGGTTCTTGAGATATCATGATAACAATCTCAATGTATGGAATTTCATAAGTTGACCTCTGTGACCCTTGACCTTTGACATACGTGCTCCAAAATCTAATCAGATCGTCTTCCTATGGTGATACATACTATCCTTAAGTTTGAAGTTTAAATCTCAAATGGTTCTTGAGATATCGCGCTAACAAACTCAATACAAGGAATTTCATAAGTTGACCTCTGTGACCTGTGACCTTTGACCTACATACTCCAAAATCTAATCAGATCGTCTTCCTATGGTGATAAATACTATTCCCGAGTCTTAAGTTTAAATCTTAAATGGTTCTTGAGATATTGTGATAACGGTCAAACGGGACGGACGTACGGACGGACAACCCGAAAACATGATGCCTCCGGCACCACCTTCGGTGGCGGAGGCATAAAAAGAGGATACTTTCATATTTTATCTGTGAGGGACGGAGCTGAGACGTACTGGTCCAGCATAAATGATGAGAGCATCACACAACATGACAAAAGTGGCATCTAACAACATTCCCCTCCCCCCTTTTTAGTAAAAACCGGGAAGAAGAAACAACATTGGGAAAGAAAATCAAACTAGATGGAATTTTGACTGCGCGCAGTCGAAAATGATGCCTCCGCCATAGAGCAATTTAAACTAGAGAGTTACTTGACCTATTGTGACCTAAGGTCAAGCCGAAAATTGAGAAATTTGTCATCTTGTGTACAAAATGAATGGCAAAGTGAAGTTTCTAGTTTGGTCTATAAATCAGCATAATTTTACTCTTTAGAGTTTAGTTATCATTTATTCAAGCAAAATATTGATACGTAACAACCTCAAGTATCAGAAGTACTAAAACAATACAATACATAAGATTAAGAATTAATAACAATAGAATACAAAAGAAGTTCATAAAACAATGAAATACATAAGAATTGAAATAGACATGGACAATTTTTTTATGTGATAATGCCCGATAGGCTTTTTAGAAACTTTTTGCCACAAAATCAACTCTGTAAAAGCTTTATTTATGTAAATCTAATCAGATCGTCTTCCTATGGTGATACATACTATCCTTAAGTTTGAAGTTTAAATCTCAAATGGTTCTTGAGATATCGCGCTAACAAACTCAATACAAGGAATTTCATAAGTTGACCTCTGTGACCTGTGACCTTTGACCTACATACTCCAAAATCTAATCAGATCGTCTTCCTATGGTGATAAATACTATTCCCGAGTCTTAAGTTTAAATCTTAAATGGTTCTTGAGATATTGTGATAACGGTCAAACGGGACGGACGTACGGACGGACGTACGGACGGACAACCCGAAAACATGATGCCTCCGGCACCACCTTCGGTGGCGGAGGCATAAAAAGAGGATACTTTCATATTTTATCTGTGAGGGACGGAGCTGAGACGTACTGGTCCAGCATAAATGATGAGAGCATCACACAACATGACAAAAGTGGCATCTAACAACATTCCCCTCCCCCCTTTTTAGTAAAAACCGGGAAGAAGAAACAACATTGGGAAAGAAAATCAAACTAGATGGAATTTTGACTGCGCGCAGTCGAAAATGATGCCTCCGCCATAGAGCAATTTAAACTAGAGAGTTACTTGACCTATTGTGACCTAAGGTCAAGCCGAAAATTGAGAAATTTGTCATCTTGTGTACAAAATGAATGGCAAAGTGAAGTTTCTAGTTTGGTCTATAAATCAGCATAATTTTACTCTTTAGAGTTTAGTTATCATTTATTCAAGCAAAATATTGATACGTAACAACCTCAAGTATCAGAAGTACTAAAACAATACAATACATAAGATTAAGAATTAATAACAATAGAATACAAAAGAAGTTCATAAAACAATGAAATACATAAGAATTGAAATAGACATGGACAATTTTTTTATGTGATAATGCCCGATAGGCTTTTTAGAAACTTTTTGCCACAAAATCAACTCTGTAAAAGCTTTATTTATGTAAATCTAATCAGATCGTCTTCCTATGGTGATACATACTATCCTTAAGTTTGAAGTTTAAATCTCAAATGGTTCTTGAGATATCGCGCTAACAAACTCAATACAAGGAATTTCATAAGTTGACCTCTGTGACCTGTGACCTTTGACCTACGTACTCCAAAATCTAATCAGATCGTCTTCCTATGGTGATAAATACTATTCCCGAGTCTTAAGTTTAAATCTTAAATGGTTCTTGAGATATTGTGATAACGGTCAAACGGGACGGACGTACGGACGGACGTACGGACGGACAACCCGAAAACATGATGCCTCCGGCACCACCTTCGGTGGCGGAGGCATAAAAAGAGGATACTTTCATATTTTATCTGTGAGGGACGGAGCTGAGACGTACTGGTCCAGCATAAATGATGAGAGCATCACACAACATGACAAAAGTGGCATCTAACAACATTCCCCTCCCCCCTTTTTAGTAAAAACCGGGAAGAAGAAACAACATTGGGAAAGAAAATCAAACTAGATGGAATTTTGACTGCGCGCAGTCGAAAATGATGCCTCCGCCATAGAGCAATTTAAACTAGAGAGTTACTTGACCTATTGTGACCTAAGGTCAAGCCGAAAATTGAGAAATTTGTCATCTTGTGTACAAAATGAATGGCAAAGTGAAGTTTCTAGTTTGGTCTATAAATCAGCATAATTTTACTCTTTAGAGTTTAGTTATCATTTATTCAAGCAAAATATTGATACGTAACAACCTCAAGTATCAGAAGTACTAAAACAATACAATACATAAGATTAAGAATTAATAACAATAGAATACAAAAGAAGTTCATAAAACAATGAAATACATAAGAATTGAAATAGACATGGACAATTTTTTTATGTGATAATGCCCGATAGGCTTTTTAGAAACTTTTTGCCACAAAATCAACTCTGTAAAAGCTTTATTTATGTAAATCTAATCAGATCGTCTTCCTATGGTGATACATACTATCCTTAAGTTTGAAGTTTAAATCTCAAATGGTTCTTGAGATATCGCGCTAACAAACTCAATACAAGGAATTTCATAAGTTGACCTCTGTGACCTGTGACCTTTGACCTACGTACTCCAAAATCTAATCAGATCGTCTTCCTATGGTGATAAATACTATTCCTGAGTCTTAAGTTTAAATCTTAAATGGTTCTTGAGATATTGTGATAACGGTCAAACGGGACGGACGTACGGACGGACAACCCGAAAACATGATGCCTCCGGCACCACCTTCGGTGGCGGAGGCATAAAAATCAAAAAATCAGGAAACCGATCTAAATCGGGAAATTACCAGGCCTGTTTAATTGGGGAAGGGGGGGGGGATCCCCCTTTAGAAGGCTCTGCTCCTAACAGTTGGGGCTTACCAATCCAGTGAGTCCTACAGGGCCAATGTAGATGATAAGAGCATACCCAAACACCATTGCAAAGGATACCGCTGAACGGATAACATAATTCTGCCATCTGAAAGGATAAGAGCAATGATAAAAACTTGCCTATGAATTATGACATGCAACATCATCGGTGGAGGAAATTTGGGGAATGGGAAAAATTTTAAGTTAGAACAGCAATCAGCTGAATGCATATTTAACAGAAAAGCAAATAGGGCAATATTGTATAGAAATGAAAAAGAAACGAGAGAATGAACAAAGGTTGGATGAAAAAAAAAGATAAAGAAGCAGTAAAATAAAGCATAAAGAGGAATACCCAAACGAAAATGTAATAAATGGAGAAAAGTATAGCCAGTTATAAAATGAGAACAACAAATCAAATCAAGAAAAAGATGATCAAACAAAGGACACACAACACAGATTTAGAAAGGCAAAAAAGAAACACAAGCAACTGGTACTGCATTAAAAGGACACAATACAAGAAAGAGGAAAGACATATTCATATAAAAATGTACAGCCTTCATGTACATAGAGAATACAAAATTGCATGTGTATTTGCAACAGATAAAAGACCTGTAATTGAAACACATACATTTCCAGTACTACACTGTCCATGCCCTGGAACATTGCACTTTGCCAATTACATTCACACAAATCATCCAAATAACGAACCTACATGTATATGTCTACAGGTTCGTTGCGAGACGGGTGTCAGGGTGTGACAAATCCATGAATAATTTTTCTGTTGTGTAATTTGTATAATAAGTTCCAAGAACATTAATGAAAAAGATGCCTTGTCAGAAATTTGTAATCCCACATGTACATCCCCCTAAAAGAAATTGCATAGTGCCTAGTGATGCCCTGAATGAACAGTGTACAGATGAAATTGAGATGAATATTAAAAAAAGAAATGATCTGTTGTATTGGGGGGGGGGGGGGGCAATAATCTTTACAAAACTAATTGTGTTTTCTTCTAGATGTACATGTACATGTACATGTGCAAGACACAAAAACCTGGGACTTTATCCTTCTGAGAGGGGGGGGGGGGAGCTTTTTTTTTTTATCTAAGCTGTGTTTTAAACTTTTATACCTCTAAACAATCATATCTCTTACATCTATTATATCTCCAGATTATAATACCTCTAATTTATGATAACTCTAAACTATAATTTTCTCAACTATTATACACTGTACCTCTGAGTTATCATAACATCCACTACTACTACATGTAGTCATTTCCGTTGAATATTGGCTGTTTGAAGCCAGGATGTTAACTCTGTATACAGTGAGATGAGTTAACGCCCTTCTGGCTCCGAACAGACGACATGTGCATTGTCCAAGGCAGACCTTGGAGGCAGTCTAAACTCTTATTATACCTCTGAGCTATCATAATATCTACTACTAGACTACTGTCATTTTCTGTTAAATATTGGCTGTTTGGAGCCAGAAGGATGTTAACTCTTTATACAATGAGATGAGTTAATAAAGCCCTTCTGGCTCCGAACAGACGACATGTGCATTGTCCAAGGCAGACCTTGGAGGCAGTCTAAACTCTTATTATACCTCTGAGCTATCATAATATCTACTACTAGACTACTGTCATTTTCTGTTAAATATTGGCTGTTTGGAGCCAGAAGGATGTTAACTCTTTATACAATGAGATGAGTTAATAAAGCCCTTCTAGCTCCGAACAGACGACATGTGCATTGTCCAAGGCAGACCTTGGAGGCAGTCTAATCTCTTATTATACCTCTGAGCTATCATAATATCTACTACTAGACTATTGTCATTTTCTGTTAAATATTGGCTGTTTGGAGCCACAAGGATGTTAACTCTTTATACAATGAGATGAGTTAATAAAGCCCTTCTAGCTCCGAACAGACGACATGTGCATTGTGCAAGACAAACCTTAGAGGCAGTCTAAACTATTATAACTCTAAACTATATCTGTATATCTCTGAGTTATCATAACATCCACTAGACTACTTTTACTTTCATTGCATATCGTCTACATGTATTTGGAGCCAGAAGGATGTTAACCCTGTCTACAGCGAGTTGAGTTAACGCTCTTCTGGCTCCGAACAAACGACATGCGCACTGTGCAATTAAGACAAACCTTGGAGGCAGTCCTTTCAAGAAGAGTGGGATGTTGTCCTTCTGAGGTGGGATGGGCGGTTCCTGGATCTCCGGTAGGCCCAGGTTCTCAGGAGGAACGCATCCCGCTGCTATAGGTTTCTGACAAGATACAACAAAACAAAACCAACAATAAGCCATCTTTGTAAGGTACAGTGTCGTAATCAAATTTGATGCACAAATCTTTGTTATGTGCCTCATTACAATTTACTTCATTCACCTGTGCATGCACTCGATAAGTCAATTTACTTTTTCATGTCTTTGCAAACATGTGTGTCTATAATAAGATTTCATTTGTTTGATAGAATTTGTTATCATTTAATGGGGGAGGAGCTGCATATTCACATGTGTAGGCCTACTGCTAAATGTGTGTATCTTGGATGAAAAGCATGGTCCAGATGTGCAAATAAGCTCTGTGCATGCATTTTTTCTTTTTAAACAAAATTCTTTTATAAGAAATGTCCCCAATATACGTGTATGTTATTCCACAAAAAAATGTTACCATCATCTTCAAAATTTGATTTAATCAGAGGAAAAAGGACTCACGATGTCCATCTTTTGAACACCTACAGTGTACATGAACAGGTACTTGTATTGTAGGATGAATCCTGTGTTGTTTTAGGAAACAATTAAACAAAGTGCATGAATATTAACAGTATCAGAGTACAAGAATTTTTTTTACATACGTCAAAACTAATTTACTTTATATACAAATGGAGTTGTGCTCTCATTGACCTCAATCATCTTGACAAATTGCATTCTGTGTTTATGATTAATAATAATAACTGATCATTTTGTGTCTTAAATTGAATTCAGTTCATTTTTTCTTAAATTTATTTACACTTGCCCATATGTAACACATTGGCAGCTGCAGCTGCGGCCCATGCCCCGGAAAAGGGGATGTTCATCAATTTTGACATTAATGAACACTTGCAAGATTTGCAAATTGGTGAAAAGGAGAGGATGGGAGATATTGTGGAAAGGGTAGTTAGGGCCACGGTGGAGGCAGCTGTTCCAGCCATCATCAAGGCAGTAAAAGATGTATGTCTCACTGCAGTGAAGGAGGAGGTGAATCCCCATCTCCTCCGTCTGCAGTACAAGACCGACCACCTAGAACAAATAAGCAGGAGAGACAACCTTAGAATAACAGGCATTGCAGAAGAGGGAAGAGAGGATGAATCTGAGGAGCAGCTTGCAAACAAAGTTTGCAAAGTTGCAATGCAGGCAGGGGTGGATCTAAAAGAGGTAGAAATTTCATCTTGCCATCGTTTTGGGAAGAAATCAGCAGATAGAACGCGTCAGACTTTTGTTCGTCTGAACAACAGGAGGCAGCGAGATCGCTTTTACGATGCCCGCTTCGCACTGAAAGGAAAGGATGGATGTGAGGGAGTCTACATCAATGAGGACCTCACTCCGATGCGATACGCTGTCCTGAGGGCAGCAAAAAGTTCTTCGTCTGTGAAGCGTGTTTCCACGAAGAACGGAAACATAGTATGCAAGAAAAAAGATGATGAATACGTAACGATTGCTTCACCAGATGACCTCTTTGAGATTGGCTTCAACGATATTAATTACAAGGACTTCAAACTACATTTCATGGAATAAAGCATTTTTTAACCACCCCATGTGGGCACACTTTAAAACATCCTCAAAATGAACGATATGCTAATCTCTCATAAATTGACTCCTAATTCATTTGATACTGCTCTTAAATTTGATAAGTCAAACTCTTTAAAATTATCTCACATTAATGTTCGTTCTTTGTCTAAAAATTTTGAATCGTTTAAATTATTGTTTGAAGAATGCATTTGTACAAAGTTTGATATTATTGGTATGTCTGAGGTATGGAATGTAACCAACAAGTCAATATTCAGTTTGGAAGGATATTCGTTGGAAGTAAATTGCCGTCCTGGTGATTCAAGAGGGGGAGGAGTTGGAGCATATATTAATACATCTCTAAAGTACACGCGTCTTGAATATCGCGTCATTCATGCAGAATCCCTCTGGTTGCATATTGATATTACAGATAATGTAAAAGTTACAGTTGGAATAATCTATAGAAAACCTAATACAAATGTTAAGGAATTCCAAGATGATCTGTTGAGTGTGTTACAAGAAATGAGAGTAGATCGATAAACATAAATGTGTACTTTTGGGTGACTTCAATGTTAATTCTTTGAGTGAAGAAGACACAGTAGAAGAGTTTCTGACATCATTACAATGTATAGGCTTGGATCAATTGATTCAATCACCGACAAGGGTAACAAAAGAGTCTGCTACTTTAATAGATCATATATATTCAAATATTAATATATCTGAAATTCATTCAGGTATTATACAATCTGATGTGTCCGATCATTTCACAGTTTTTGCAATCTTCAAGAACTTAGCAAAAGTGCAGTCTAGTAAAAAAATAATTCAATATAGATGTTACAAGAAATATGATATAAATGTATTTAGAGAAGATCTTGCAGCCTATAACTGGGAAACGGTATATAATTCAAAAGATGTCAACACAGCTTATCTCAATTTTTGTAGTTCTTTCTCAAACCTTTGTAATAAACATGCACCATTGATTACTAAGCAGTTAGGAAAGAAGAAAGCTGCCAAAAAACCATGGATATCTCGAGGGATCATGAAATCTATTCGTGTAAAATATACAATGTATTCAAAAGTTATAAAATCAAATCATCGACAGGATCTTGTTGATAAGTACAAAAAATACAGAAATGTACTGACCACTCTACTAAGAAATGCAAAAAGAAATTACTATTGCGATTTGTTACAAAATAATATGAAGGATACAAATAAAACATGGGCCATTATCAATGAATTGTTAGCTGGAAAAAACAGATCACCGAGAAGCACTGAAGTGGACAAACTAATTAAGAAGGTTCATGGAGAAAATATGCAACTTACATCTCAATCTGATATTGTGAATGAATTTAATGACTTTTTTGTAAATATTGGACCGAATTTAGCAGATGAATTGCCGAATACAGATGTAGCATATGGTGATTTTTTGGGGCAGAATATAGAGCAATCTTTATTTTGGAAACCAATAACTGCAGTTGAAATTAAGAGTCAAGTTCTGCTACTTGATACCAAAAAGGCTTGTGGTCACGATAACATGCCAGTGCAATTAATTCGAGATAGTGCTCCATATATTTCACATCCACTGGCATATATATTTAACTTGTCATTAGAAACTGGCAAGGTTCCAGATGAAATAAAGATTGCAAAGGTTACTCCCCTACACAAAAAAGGGCCAAGAGAAGATCCAGGTAATTATAGACCAATATCGGTTTTACCTGTCATCGGTAAAGTTTTAGAAAAATTGATAAATATCAGATTAATACAATTTCTAGAAAAAAATGATATATTCTATTACCATCAATATGGATTCCGAAAGAAATATAGCACTAAATTGTCTTTGATCAACTTGATAAATTCAACTTTGAAATCTATAGATCAGGGAAAAGTAATTCTGGGTATGTTCATCGACTTTAAAAAAGCATTTGACACAATTAATCATAATATATTACTAGGTAAACTATCTAGTTATGGCATTCGAGGGTTACCTCTAGAATGGGTTAAGGATTATCTCAGTAACCGATTTCAGTTTGTCCAGTGTGGTCAAACGTTATCAGAAAGGAAAAAGATAAGATGTGGTGTTCCACAAGGATCAGTATTAGGGCCAACTCTGTTTTTAATCTATATAAATGATTTGCCAACTGTTACTGATTATTTCAATTTTCGGCTGTTTGCCGATGACTCCAATCTATTTCATACTTTTTCTGCTGACCAGGGTGAAATTGATGTAAATGAAGTGAATAACAACATACAGAAGATACATAACTGGTGCACTGCTAACAAACTTACAATTAATTCAATGAAAACTAATTTCATGTTAATATGTAGTAGGAGGAAAAAAATTGGTATAAATGGTAAACTAAAAATCGCTGACGAGGAAATTAAAGAGGTTGATGTTGCCACTTTTGTTGGGGTTCACATTGATAGACATTTGTCTTGGAAGAGTCATATTCGTTTTGTAAATCAGTGTATTAGAAAGAAAGTTGGAGTGCTATTTAGATTGCGACATTTTGTTCCTAGCCGTACTCTGATATTATTATATAAAGCATTTATACAACCACACATTTCTTACGGAATAGAGGTGTGGGGAAGCACTTATAAGACTAGTCTAAGAAGTATATTATATTCACAGAAAATGGCAGTTCGTGCCATAACATTTAGTGAATGGAGAACTCCTTCAGATCCATTATTTAAAAGATTGCGAATCCTAAATGTGTATAATTTACATGATTTATCCATTTCTACTTTCATGTTTGATCTAGTCAATGGCAATTTGCCTCATATTTTGATAGAGTACTGTGACATTATAGAACATAGCTATTCCACAAGACAAAAAGAAGATGGACAATTACGTCTTCCAAAATTAAGAACGACACAAGGTCAATTTTCATTGTCTTTTGTGGGCAGTGAATTTTGGAATAGATTACCTGTTGATGTCAGATTGACAAGGTCGAGAAATAGGTTTCGGAATTCTGTTACAAGTCATTTGTTGAACAAGTCATGAATCTATGTTAGTTATGAATTCATATTTTACATTATTAGTTTTTATATTGTAAGACATTGTTGAGTACTGATTCTTGTTGTTTTTTAAAGCATCGATTGTAAAGGTAAATTCATTAATTTTTGTTTTGTTAATTTCTCTAAACTGATTTGTACCAATATACTTTGTTAAGCTGTTTAAGGGGTTAGGCTCGACTAGCACATGTGCTATTATCTGGCCCCTTTTACCAACCAATAGTTTCTCTTCCTGTATATGTAATTATTGTATAAAATGTATGAAATGTATTGCTGTTGGTAAATAAAATAAAATCAAATCAAAATCAAATCAAATCAATTACTTGCAGAATTTATGCTACTTTGATAATATTTTATACCGTACAATTTTATCTGTATTTATTTATAAACACCGTGTACATGAAATGGTATCATATTTTCAGGGCTCTATGGAAGAGCAAATTGTTTACCCTGGTGACAAACTAATGAATAAAATAAATAACTAAATTTTTCTGAAGTCCAAAGACATCATTTCTTGATTTGTGTAAAGAAATACAATTATCAAATGAGATCATGAATTCATGACGTGATATTAAATTGTCTGAACTTGTAAATGACTTGTGCAATGTATAATGATAATAATACATTTCAGAACTGACAGAACTCTCAATGCACTTTACATCCAGGATAATACCTTATTCTACACTTTAAAATACAAAATAATAACTTATTCTACACTTAAAGATAAAGTTGAGTTCTGGTCATGTGATTGCATTGTGAAGAAACGGTGTGGAATCTATCAGAAAAGGTTGATCATCTAGTATATAAGTATTGCAAGGTTCTGGAATCATCAAAATGATGAGACATTTTGCCAAAGCATGGCAAGTTACAAGCACTGTACACAGAATGATGTATATGGGACTACACGAGCACATGGCGAAAAAAACTACCCCCCGATTTTTACGTATTTTATGTCATATTTAGAATATGAAGGCATTTGAAGAGCCATGCTTTTCAGGGAACATGTTTAATCTGATGTTCTTCCACCCTTGCATAATAACAATGATAACGCTTACAAATTATTTTTTACCTCTTCCCAGAACTCAACCTTCTCTTTGAGATACATGTACAAATTTAACAATATTAAACAAAAAATAATTGTCTGAAATTAATTTACGAAAAATGATTTAATTAAATGCATCATTGAAAAGATATATATTTTGAGTTGTTTCTTGTATGTGACTGCATGTTCATCTACATGTACTGGTATGTGTAGAAACATTTTTTGAAATTGGTCCATGTACATGTATGTACATATTGTAAGTACTTCAAAGCCACTAGAACAGCTCAATGACAAAGGGGAAATATTGTTTATTCATTTGAATGCTTATCAGATTAAAGTGGTCAAACAGAGTCAGCCTATATGCTATCTTGATGTGGGTGGGCGGCCAGAGCAACCTCTGTTAATTGCACTAATACATAGTGGCATTTACACTGCACTGCAAATTCATCGATTTTTCTCACAATCCGGTGTTTCGTCACGAAAAAAAAAAAAAAAATCGAAAAATCCATCTCTGGAGTGTGGATTTTGGATTACAAGTATTCGATAAGCCATGCAAGTACATTTATATGTACCGGGTACATGTATTCTGACCAATATTACATTATACTTTATAAGTGGTCAACCAGACAACCACAGTATAGTGTAATATCAACTTAGTGAAGAATTCTCTGCCATTCTATTAATAGCATGGATGCAATCACAATTAATGGCACACTACAAGTAGAATCGACCAGACACAGAGGGATGGAAATAATTACTTTAACAGTATCACTCTATTGTAAGTTTGTGACTTACAAGTAATGTGAAGGTAACATGTACATGTACAGTATATATTTGTGGTAAAAGTAATTGAAGTAAATAATTCTGGCAATAATAATTGTACTAGTGCAAGGCATTACAATCGCTCAGGGGTATTAAGAGCACATTTTTTTTTTTTTTTTTTTTTTTTTTTTTTTTGGGGGGGGGGGGTCCCAAATTTGTTGCAATGACTCTGCCAGACGCTGAATAATTTGACAATAAAACAAATCTGCGTACGCGTCTGCATGTATACATGTATACATGTATATCTGTGGTAAAAGTGATTGAAGTAAATAATTCTGGCAATAATAATTGTAGTAGTGCAAGGTATTACAATCGATCAGAAACAGAGGAATTAAGATATTAAAATACTTTCCCTTGGATTAATTATTAAATGTGCTCTTCACTATTTTGACTAACAGGTACTGTACATTGTACCAATATTACTACATTGTAGTAATTCTGAGTGCATTAGAAAATATGAGTACATGTAGCTCAGGTATGCACAAATCTGGGAATTTGTCAGAAGCCCAAAATTATGCAATATGTCAACCAAAGTGATTTTATTTTTTATTTTTTTAAAGAACCCTTGAATAATATGCAGTAATTCTTCATCACATGTACCGATACATTTGTAGTGTATGAATTCAATGCCTCTGGATTTGCAATACAAACCTTTTCAAAAAGAGAATTTCTGTTAAATCATTAAAGGTAAAGACCAGTTTTGGAAACGCCCCCTCTCAAAAAATGAAATGGAAGCTCTTAATTATTACCAATCATGTGAAAGAATATGTTTTGACTATCAATACGTGATGATATAAATTTTGCCGGGAAACCGCCTAATAATTGATATATTTGGTAAATTATTATATCTATTTGGACCTGAAAGATATCATGCACGTGTCACGCATGTGTCGCATAGTCCCATATATATCTGTATGTGTACAGTGCTTGTAACTTTACCAAGACTGGACCAAATTTCTTATCATTTTGTGATATAAGTATTGGTAATGTACATGTATGCTTGATGATTAACCTTTTCTGATCGATTCCACAATGTTTCTTTCACAATGCAATCGCATGACCAGAACTGATCTATATCTTCAAAATATAATGTGTACTTGTACTGTAGATGAGATGTACATGTCAGATTTGGAACCTTGGAAGGCCTACCATTTTCTTCATAATTCTACATGAAACTACATTTCAGGTGCTCAAAATACACCATACCGGTACTAATAATAATTTCTTGAAATACATGTGCATGTACATGCATTGTTCTGTACCTGTATCAGATCTGACCTGTATAGAATACGTACATGTACAGCAGCTTTATCAAATAATATTTGCAAGGAAGCATGCAAGTTGTACATGCACTATGACTGGTAAATTTGTAAAATAATTAATAATGTATGAAAATGTATTTGTACTCTAGGATGCACTTGCCTTCCTGGGTTCTTTCTTTTTCTAGAACTGCATTGAGCTGTGCACATTGAACCACTCTGTGCTAGACAAAAGGGGTTATCTGTTGCCAAGGAAACCAAAAATATGAAAGAAAGTCTGACTCTGTATGACGTCAAAGTGATGTATTCTGATCTGATCAAGGAGCAATATCTCTTTGATCTGATCAACACTCTTGTGAATACATGTACATGTGAGCGAAATGTGAAATATGTTAATTATCTATAAATTTAATGGTATTAATACTGCATTGAACTTGTGGGTTAATTTGGATCATGGACATAATTTATGCATCAGCCTCCAGAACTTTGAGTGCATACACGTACATGTACATGTATATAATAGTAAATTTTGGTGTACAAACATGTAGAAACAAATAACAACAAATTATATTTCTAATTTCTGTCATATGAACTTGGAAAGAAAAAAATGGTAAACTTATAAAAAAAAATACACTGTACAGAACTCTAGCCCACTACATTACATGTACTGTACGCACTGTATATGTACATGTACCTGCAATATCTTATGCCAACATGTACATAATATAAGAAATATCATTACATATATGCCGAATAATTAATGCTGTTTACTGTAGGGCAGTAATTTTTGTGTTTCTTTGTTTTTGTTTTTTGAGGATGTGTCTAGTTTTCAAGAGTACGGTAATCTTACCACTTATAAATCACAAATGATTCCCTAACCAGCTACATGTACATGTATTACAAAATTACAATCAATTTTTTCTTTTTTTCTTCTTGATCATAAAATGTCCATGGCCTACTCCGGAGGCATCTAATACCCTTACCTCATTTGTCTTCCTCACACCACTTGCAATTTTGAGTTCATCTTCATGATAGGCTGCATATAGCGCTTTGAAGATTACCAGAAGAAGAAGAATCTGTCAGAAGTGACAAATTGCCCCCCCCCCTTGCCCCTACTCTTAATACATTGGTGAATATATGAACATGTACGTACGAATATTCTAGAATCTATTAAAGGTAAAGACCAGTATTGGAAACGCCCCAATTTCAAAAAATTAAATGGAAGCTCTTATTACCAATCATGTGAAAGAATGTGCTTTGACTAAAATACATGATGATAAAAATTTTGCCGGGAAACCGCCTACTAATTGATATATTTGGTAAATTAGTTTATCTACATGGTCTGTGAGAGATAAACGCACGTGTCGCGCACGTGTGCGTATAGTCCCATATACATCTTTCTGTGTACAGTGCTTGTAACTTTACGAAAACTGGGCCAAATTTCGTATCATTTTGATGATTCCAGAACCTTGCAGTACACACCAATACTTATATGCTAGATCAGGCCTTCTCAACTAGTTTATTAGAAGCGCCAAAACAAAAAATGATTGAGGTTGAAGTGCCAACCTGTATGTTTGGTGACTATGTTGCGAGGGAGCGTAGCGACCGAGCCAATACCGGGTGGGGTCCAGGGGGCGAAGCTCCCGGAAGCTAGTGGATTTTAGGGATTTTTTAAGGCCCAGATATGGCATTTTTAACACTTTGTTCCATAAAACATCAATCATAATTTCATATTGATGTGAAATAATTAGTACAATTCCTGGCTAAAATCTACACTGGAAGTTAATTTATATGTAGTTATTATTTGGTGCAATAAACACGGAAAATGTCAAAATGAAGTGAAAGTCAAACAAACAAAATGGCTTGCTTACATTTTGGGCTCAACTTCGACTGCAACTGTTTGATTTTGCTGAGTTTTTTTTATTTTAAAATATAATTTTTTAATTTTTTCTTTCTTTAATTTTTAATTTTAATTTATTTTTATTTATGTTTTGGAACAGCCGCGCGCCACTCTGACTGACCGCAAACGCCACGAGTGGCGCGCGCGCCGCCAGTTGAGAAGGCCTGTGCTAGATGATCAACCTTTTCTGATCGATTCCACAACGTTTCTTTCACAATGCAATCGCATGACCATAACTGGTCTTTACCTTTAAAGGGTTTATGGTTGCATGTTAGGCTAGATCGCGTGCCCTGTGCATGCAGGGCCCTTATCTGCACATACTGAGTCTGATTCTGATAAAACAAAAGCGCCAACTATCGAAACAGAAAACTGTGTGGTTAATTGTTTTATCCACGCAATGTACATTACACTGTACATGTATTGTCAGTATCCATTACACTGTCTGTACAAGTAAAAGATATAGATCCATGCACATCTCAATTAGTGACATTTCCAGACCCTCACACCCCTTGCAATTTTGAGTTCATGTTCGTGATACATGTAGGCTGCATACATGTACATGTACATTATAGCCCTTCTAAGATTACACAAGTACTGTACAAGATATGGATCCATGCACATCTTAATTTAATAGTGACATTTCCCTACCCTACCCCACAAATAAATTTATTACAAGGGTTGGATTGCCCTTTAATACTGTACATTGTCTTTCCACATGGAGAACCCAAAAAATGCACAATAAGATTTAGATGCCTAAACATCTCCCTGGCCTAAAATAACCTCCATTTGAAGGTTATTTATATTTTTAATACACATTATCAAACTTGCCATGTACATGTATACATGTATGTACACCAGCGTAAAAATAATGTTCTGTTCTGTTCCCTAGCTTTTTTAGGATGTGGTCAAGGAAAAAAATACAAGGGGGCTCAGGACAAATTAGCCCCCGAAATGCCCCAAAGAGCCCCCGAAAGTCATAAAAGAGCCCCCCAAATTTGCATAGAGTTCAATGCAAAACAAAATAAAGAGTGTTATTTTCATGCAAGCAAGCTTAAAAAGTAGACCCCAACAATTTGTAGGTATTTTTTCCTCTGGATGTGGTAGTAGTGTGATTCCCTCACAGTGATATTAAAGTATTTAATTGTTTTTTACCAGACCACATACTGGTTTCAAGAGCTCATCACTCCCAAGTATTTTTTTCTGAGATACATGTACCTTTTTTGCCATTACATGTAGGTTCTTCCCCCCCCCCCCCTCCCCCCCCCCCCCCACTCAGTGTTGTTTAGGGTACGCATCTGCGTGTTCCCAGCACCCCCCCCCCCTTTTCAGCATAAGTCTGGTGTATAAAGTCAATACTGGTAGATCTTTTTTCTTTGTTATACAAGCCTTTTCAGCACCTCCCCCCCCCCCCCCCCCCCCCCTTTTCAGCAAAAGTCTGGTGTGTAAAGTCAATACGGGCAGATCTTTTTCTTTGTTACGAGCCAGAGATTTTGGGAACACGCATGCAGTCCCTCTGTTCCCGGAGTGGGGGGCCGAGAGGTTCTCTAACAGCGCTCAGCATTTAATCTAAACAGATTGGGAAAGCATCCTGGTAATATTACTGTACATGTAGGTAATGTATTCACAGTGAGGTGGGTGCACACATCAGGGCTGCCAACTCTCACGCAATCTGCGTGAGTCTCACGCAATTCACCCCATTCTCAAGCTCTCACGCTGATCATAGGAACTCTCACGCTGAACCCCGAAAATAGAAACTAAAAAAAAAAAATGTCTATTATATCGGATATTCAATATCCCTGCCGAAAGTTTCAACATTTTTTTAACCACACATGCGCAAAGCTAAACTATCAATGCAAATTGGTTTCGGTTTGCCGCGCAAAGACAAGATAGTGAATTGCGATTGGCTTATCCTGCGTGTGCGAGTGACGTCGTCACTTTACTATGAAGCGGGGTTTTTGTGCGAGACACGACAAGCGAGTGTCGATGCCATGGCCTGTCATCGCTGTACATCGCGCCCGGCCCCCAGCCCGGCCCGGCTCGGGTGGCTCAGTGTTTGCGATCGAATAATGGGCCTGGGCCGTCCTCTTTAGCCCTCTACGACCAGATCGGCCATATGGTACAGTACTTCAGGCTTCAGCCGGTACAGGTGAGTTTAAACTCTTGTCTTGAAATATTGAAATTCATGGTTTCGATCGTTTATACGAGAGTAAGAATGATTTTGGAAGGGTGCTTGTATATAATTGATATGGCAGTTATATTAACTATGTTCTGTGTATTCTATTGAGAACGACATTTTGATTGAATTTTTTTCCAAAAAGAGTGTGGAAATGTGGAATTTTGTATTTTTTCAAGGTCAGTGTATACTTCATGAAATCAATTAACCTATGAATCATGCCTTATGTATTTGTGGAATCAGGGTTAAAGTATGCACCAGATTGCACCATTTAAATTGCAAAATTGTAAAAGCTCCCTACCGTGGAAGGGGGGACACCCCCTTCCACACCATCCCCCCCTCGGGCGCTCCGCGCCCTCGGGCTTGGTCGCTTCGCTCCCTCGCAATGTCTCACTCCAAACTCTTTCCAAAGGTTGGCAGCCCTGACACATAGAAATAGCCTCCAAGTCGACGGAAAATAAAAATACCTTTAGTTTCTTCCACTTCATACCACAATTTTCATATTACCAGTAATTTTCATCAAATTCAATTTTTTATAATTGCAAATAATTGCAAATAATTGCACCGGTGGAGATTTTAGAGAGCATGTCACTATCAGGGGCCTCAAAAAAAAAAGAGTCAAAGGCTATTTATTTCATCAAAACAGACAGGAAGACAAACATGTACTGGTAATGTATTCAGAGAGAGATTGATGCAAGCATCTAAAAAAAAGCCTCTACATGTAAGTTTAAGCGCCAGGAAAAAACATCGCATTCTTCATTACTAATAAAAACTACATGTTGGTGAACATGATATTACACATTACACAATGGATTCATTTTTTAGTGTCATTTTACTATAAACAGGGTCCTAAAATTATATTTACATGTATTTCATCAAAACAGATCGGAAGGCCTACTGTACGGTACATACATGTACATGTAGTGGTAATGAATTTCACATTGAGATGAATGCAAGCATCTAAAAATAGCTGTCATGAGGAACTCTTGTCTACATGTACTGTACATGTACTTCATTGTAAACTTTTTTTTGTTTTGAATTTGCTATTCAATGTAAAAGTACTGGTAAAAACCTATCAATTTTGGTGAACATGATGTTTGCACATTGTGCTTGTGGATCCTTGCATTTGTATCCATGCATGGGTATCAGGCTCTTCTAAATGCATTTCACTCATCAAAACAGATGGATGCAAGCATCTAAAAATAACCTCCATGAAGAACCCTTGTCAACAATGTACCGGTACTTAATGTCTTCAGTGTTATTGTGATTTTCAGAGCAATGCACTGTAAAAGTACAATACATGTATGTACTGGTACTAAAAACCAATCAACTTTGGTAAACATGATATTAGCACATTGTACATTTGTTCTTGTAGATCAATGAGTTTTGGGATATCAGGATCGTCTAAAGCACGCATTTCATTCATCAAAATAAATGGGAAGGCATCCAGGTACATATATCATAATGTTATTAAGATATTAGAAATGTGCAACAACGTTTTCTTGAACAAAAAAGCAAAGCAAAGCAAAACAACACTAATAAACCATTCATTCAATACGACGATACCAAATACTTTGTATGTACATGTATGTTTATGTTCTTACTTATTCTTTGTTGATGTTATAAATTTATGTTCATGATTTTGTTATTATTATTTTTATTTTTATTTTACATTTATGTATATTTTTAAACGATTGTACCTTATTATGTTTAACAGGGCCTCATGGAAGACCATCATTATTGGTGATGAATTATCCTGTCTAAATATCAGAAATAAATAAATAAATGAATAATAAATGTATTCACATTCACATTGCACACCCCCAACAAATATTATTTTCACGTAGAAGTCTCTTGTTCTACAAGGTACATGTAGTACACCTGTTGACTACTGAATGGTATAGGTCCCATAGGCTTAACACAGGGACCACCAGGTTCCTGTTACCAAAGGGTTAATAACAACTGTTATTTAATGTCCAAGTAATGGTTATCCCTTTAAATGTAAGTGGACATGACACTACACTTGTACCTTTTAATAATCACCTGCATTTTAGGGTACATCAAGCATATCAAGCATTTAATGAAGAAATGCAGGATTAATATAAAACAGATGGGAAGGCAAACTGGTAATGTATTCACACTGAGATGGAGGCAAGCATCTAAAAATAGCCTCCATCAGAAAACATAAGAGGAGTACCGGTAGTCTTTTAAGTCAGATCCTTGTTTGCAAAGACGGATCAAAAAAATATACACTGTACATGTAGGTGCTGCATGTACATGTACGCTATCATAGACGCTACATACTGTACATGTACATGGGGGAAATTCTGACTGTAGTCTCTGCACTGTGCATATAATGCAGTCTTCTGTATGATTGATTAATTGTTTGTTTTTTCCCTGCCCACCAATTTTTTTTGCCTATAGTATTTTTTCCATGTTTTTTGTTGTTGATGGAAATGGATAATGAGATGTGTCTAATTTTAAAGACTATGAGACAGTACATGTAGGGGAGACCACAATTACCCTATATAGAGTGGTGAAGTGTGAAGTCATCAAAAATCTATTTTTTGAATTTCTCAATTTTTGTCTTTATTTTTCGAAAGAGCATCAAAAAATAATGTCCAAATGTCGAAAACCAATTGAATATGTCAAGTATTGGCTGAGAAACAACTGTATGACCATCTGAATAAATATACTCCCCATAGGAACTTGTGTTGCCCTAGCTCCTAACCATGAGGAGCCAGAGCAAATAAAACTGAGTTCCTTTAGGCAATCTTTTTATTCAGATGGTCATATCTCAGCCAATACTTAACATATTCAATTGGTTTTCGACATTTGGACATTATTTTTGATGCTCTTTCGGAAAATGAAGAAAAAAAATGAGAAATTCTAAAAATAGATTTTTATGATGTCACAGCTTCGGTACTCTATAGGGTAATTGTGGTCACTTGTCTTTGAGAGCAATATAATTCTTTGTAGCATCACTCAATGTACATTTTGATATACTGATATGATTTCTTGTTTCTGAAATTGGCTGGACCAATAAACCGATTTAATAACATATTCAAATTTACGGATGTTTCTATCCTGGGGACCAACATGTGTAGTGAATGAACTAGAATACTTGGAATCCAGTCTGCATACATTACTTGTAAGTTGTTGCTCTGTTGGGCAAGCCTTAAGCCTTGGTCACAAATGCTATAACGAACTGCTACGAACACCGTACAAACGATTTTCACACAATGGAAATTCGGGAAGACAATGGAATAACAGGGAGATTCGTACAAAATTATCGTTCGTACAAACCTTTGTGACCGTAGCATTAGGCAAGCTGTTGGGTTATCAAGAATCAACTTTCTTTAAACAGTACAGTATGCACTGAATTTGAATATTTAGTAAACTGTCTATTGGTTTGTGTGTCAACTTACCTGAGTGACATTAATGATAACTACAACAAATTATTGCTAAATTTACTGTATTAGTCACGACAAAAAAGGGCCAAAATAACCCTGACCAACATCAATCTGACCTGACCAACATCAATCTGACCTGGACAACATTTTGTTAATTAACATCTTAACAAACACCACTACAGGTACATGTATGAAGAAAAAAATGCTTTGGGACCCCCATTGATAGCTGCAAATAATACAGAGTTGTAGAATGGTAATATACAATGTAAATCATTGATCTTTATCACTAAAGAATTGTATGCAGCAATCGAAAAGGGGGTAACAATTACCTTAGTCTACCCTTATCTGCTCTGACATGATGTTTGTTACATGTAGGTCTATTTTTTTTACTTCATTGTTTTGTGTTGTGTTTCTGAAATTGTAACCTACCTGTACATGTACATGTACAGCTGTACACATTTACACTGTAAATGTTCAATTTGGAAGGGTAATTCCAGTAAAGTCTTTATGAAAGGAAAAAAATGAATGCACAATGCACATATGTATCTACAATTCTACCGTAATTAACGGTGTATAAACCACACCATTTTGCCGCCGAAAAAAATTCAAAGTCGGGGGTGCAGTTTATACACGGTATACCCTTTTTGGGGAAGAGCCCCTGTGGACAAAAAATTG
This sequence comes from Strongylocentrotus droebachiensis, assembly GCA_035222895.1. Taxonomy (NCBI): domain Eukaryota; kingdom Metazoa; phylum Echinodermata; class Echinoidea; order Camarodonta; family Strongylocentrotidae; genus Strongylocentrotus; species Strongylocentrotus droebachiensis. The sequence goes on along the minus strand of JAVYIG010005093.1, from coordinate 3,865 downwards.
ATTTGAGCCCTGTATGTATTCTATATCAATATCAAAATCCAAATGTGTCAATGTATATTTTGTCATTTTAATATTGTGTTGAACCCCGAAACATTGGACACAACTTTCATATACATGTAGCATTGTAAATTATAAGGGTGTACATTTATGTTTATAAACTATCAAATGAAAATATCAGAGGGTAAAACAAATACAAAAACTGATTCACCAGTTATGAAATGAAATACTCACTATTGTATTTTACATGTACATGTAACTGTTATTCTGTAACATAATCTACGTAATTGTTAAAGTATTTTGCATCTCTTATCCCCTACTACTACTACTTTCAGACATTTTTATATCCTAATTGATCCAATTCATTTACATATACATGTAAATAGTTGCAGTTTTCCTAAAATTAGTTTTTTTTTTATAAACGAGGTGGAATTAAAACTAAGGCTTTATCTCCTGTTCTCACTGATAGTACAATGTATCTTTATTTAAAGCTAAACTTTAGTACTGGTAATGCGATTGCATTGTGAAAGAAAAGGTGTGGAAAGGATCAGAAACAGTTGATCATGTAGCATGTAAGTATTGGTGTGCACTGCAAGGTTCTAGAGTCATCAAAATCATAATAAATTTAACCGAGACTTGGTAAAGTAACACGCACTGTACACAGAAAGCTATATATGGGACAACACGCATGTTGTCGGGGCTGGTACTACCTCTATTTCCTTGTCCTTCTATGCTCATTACTCAGCCAGTATACATTTTCTTCCAAAATTGTTTGGCACATGACATTTATTTGTAATCTTGAACATTCGGTGTAAGTTTCATTTGATTCTGTGAGAATTCATTTTCTTTTTTTTTACCAGAACTCAAGTTTAGCTTTAAGAGTTCTACAGTTGTACTTGTAGTTGTAGCTATATGTACATGTACATACACTGTAGCAAGTTTTTTTGTGAAACGGTTTGGGAAGATCAGAGATACCACCTCCTTCTTCTTCTTCCTCATTAAGTGCTACTTAGGCAAAGCATTATACAGTGTACATGTACCTCCCGGTATAACTGATTGGGGGTGTGCAGGTGGACCACTACACTGGGATTTCCCCCAACTCTTATGCGAATAGTGCAGTGGGTTCTTAACATGCTAAGGTGGCGACTCTGCCTGGTGACAGGCAGGGGCTTTACCGACTGAGCCAACTGGCCTCCTGGGCACATCACAACCTCACTCTGAAGAACAGAATCGGTCAAACATATACATATGGCTAGAGTGCCATACAGTAGTTTGGTGATAAAGTTATGACTGTCTTGTCGTTGCTTTTGAGAAACAGGGGACCGTTTCTCGAAACCGTCATAACTACAAGATAGTGCTGTAAGTCAGACGCTATGTTCATGTTCGGTTCGGTTCGGCAGAGTTCGGCAATTTTTCACCCGAACTTGGTTCGGTTCTCGGTTCGGGGTTCGGTAGTATAATAGCAAGCAGCGTTATTGTCACGGCGGTCGGCACTGGGAGGGCCGGCCGGCCTGCCGGGCCCGACCAGCACGGAGGACCTCTGCACACTGCTTCCGACCAGTACGAATTTCACATTAAAAACTGCTCTAAACGTAATTATTTGTGAAGAAAAATACTACTTACATTCGTATTTCCGTCTTGAATCGTGTTTTATTTTCAATTTTAAAAGAATCATGTTTTCAATTTGTCAATAAATGATATTTTTAAAGATTTTCCGAGACGGTTGTTGTCTAATGTTAGAGTCATGAAAGCTGCCATCTGAATAGAAATTTAGGCTCGTCAATAACTGTTTTTTATAAGTTTTTATTTTTAATAGGAAAAATATAAAATCCGTATTTTTCCTGAATAAATAAATACCATACTATAATATATATTTATTTCATTATTTATATTGTAAAATTTGTCCGATATTGTTACAAATTAATTTTTTTTTTTTTTTTTTTTGAATGGGTTTGAGCTGAAGATATTTTTATCACGCACATGTATTCTTGTTTATGGCTTGCGATCGCGACGTAGCGTGGTTAGGATTTGGGATTTAAATGGCGCCAGTGAAGTCGCGCCCACCACTGGATAGGCATAAATCACAAAGGCGGAAAATGGGAAAAAAGTAAATATAAAATGAGCAATCATGACATAAAAATTAAGTACAAAATGACAAGTTTATTAGCTTGCAAAAACTTTTATATTTTTCTGCCGAACATCCGAACCAGGCCTTTGCGTTCGGTTCGGTTTGGTTCGGTTCGAAAGTGCCATGTTCGGCGAACTTCGTTCGGTTCGGCGGTTCGGCTACAGCACTACTACAAGATCAACGACATCTCGCCACTGTCGCGCAACTTGTCAGCTAAGTGTCACTGCTCCGAACCCGTCATATCTTTTTAATTGCTGTAAAGCGCCTTCACAAGTCAGTTTGTTGCCATTCCATGGGCCGCGAAATGTACGATTAGTTTCACTATCATTTTGAGAAAAATATAGACGAGTTCGGTACGTAATTCTCTGGAATGCGAAATGCAAATGTACAAAAGTGAGAATACAAATTATACAGAAACTTTAAAAAGCTGAATATAAACATTAAATCACAAATCATTAAACTATATAACAAATAAATAAGAGAGATAAGAATGTTACACACCGTTTTCCACAGTCGATCCATAGTCTTTTCTTAGGATACCGTCATACTTTTGGGGCCTATGTGTATTATTATTCCCTCTCTAATTACTTCTTCCAAATTATATTTTCAATATCAAATCAATTATATAATGAGTATTTATGAGACTCTAGAATAAAAACTGGCTGAGAAAAGGTATTTTGCATAAAATTCCCCGTCACAATAAACAAAAAAGTACGTATTGATAAACTATCACATTACGGTATCCTTCAACTAACTTTTGATTCAACTGTCAAAAAAAAATGTTTTCTTCAATTTAAGAATCTTTACAGAAATATGCAAATCGTTTGATGATCTACATTTGATAATGACACTATTTATTATTTATTTTAGGATAATTTATATGTATATATGTCTTTTTGAACAATTTTAGCCCCAAAACTTGTTTTGGGTTATTCTTGATAAATCAAATGGATCGTGGCAAAGACTATCTTCTAGAGCTGCTAGTATCGCGATATACATGTATCGATATCATGTCTGTCATGGCTTTGTGAAACGGTTTATCCACTTCATGACATCTCCGTAGGTCGGCGACAAAGATATGACTGTCATGGAGTTGGTTTCGAGAAACGGCCCCCCGGCTCTCTATTTTTTGGCTACATTTACAAATGAAACCACAAAAACATCCCGATCGGACAAAGGTCCATGATTTTACATGTACATATACCGTAAATAACGTTGTATAAACCGCCCTCGTGTATTAACCGCACCCCTCTTTTTCGCCCTTAAAAAAAAAAAAAAAAAAAAAAAAAACTTTTTTTTTTTGTTTTTTTGCCGAGATTTTTTTTTTTTTGTGTGTAAGATCATTACGGTACTGTAAATTAAAAAACAGTAGGGACCTAGGATAGAACCTTGTGGTACACCATGTAATAGAAGAAAAATTGGAGGAATTATTATTATAAACTACATATTGAGATCTATCAGAAAGATTACTTTCAAACCAAGATGACAGACAAATTTGAGTGTTGTTCTAGTTTCCGAGTGGTGAGTCAACACACCGATTACCGAGCTGGGAGACATTGCCAGGCATAGCGCCAGGTGGAGGGGCATAAATTGAAACTTTTTTTTTTTTTGGTGTACCGTGTATAAACCGCACCCCCGACTTTGAAATTTTTTCGGCGGCAAAAAAGTGCGGTTTATACACCGTTATATACGGTACATGTACTCACACCAATTAAAACCTCCAGTGGTCATAATGTACAT